>ML736312.1:0-82273 GCA_009193595.1 Aspergillus bertholletiae
AAAAAAAAAAAAAAAAAAAAAAAAAAAAAAAAAAAAAAAAAAAAAAAAGAAAAAAAGATTAATTAATTAAAACTGAATAAAAATAAAAATAAAAATAAAATTGTGAATAAAAAAATTATTAACCTACGAGGATCATTGGAAAAAAGAAGTAGAAGAAGTATGGATCAGGTTAGGTAGCGGGGTGGAGATAACCAAACCGGGTTAAGTGTGGTGCTGACAGGGTATGGTATGGTACGAGGAAGAAGTTTGCAAAATTACAGATACGAATGACAGTATTTCCGAACGAACCGTATTTGTGCAGGAAATCGATACGGTACCGCACGAGCCGCAATCGGTTTCGTACTGGGCCAATGATAACACACACAGCCCAAAATAGCAGAATCCTTCAGCTAACCTTGAAGATTGTCACGGGCGGTTGGCTCCTCCTCCTACTTGTAGTTAGTGGTCTTCTGGGCTCTCGTTACGAGTACTCAAAAAGATCGGATATTAGGAATCAATACCAATACGAGTCAGCCTGCAGGGAGCCGGCAAGGTTTCTCAGATTGTTCTGTTTTGATCCATGAACGTCGGTCTTCTCTCGCGATAGATTTCCTGTTCCTCTTTTGATCCGTACCCCACTGACCCCCTTTGAATCCTCTTATCGCCTCTTGAGACGCTGAGGCTCCCCATTCAGGAATATGGAGAAGAGAGACCCTTAGTAATTGAAACACCATCTCGCCTAGATTGAAGGTCCCTTGGCAATGAGGACGATTTTCCACGGCGGCTCAGCCCACCACATCCAGGCCATAACCCGATATTTACGAGCTGCCCCCGTCTCCCCATTCCCCTATTTGCCTAGTGCAAGGAATGTCCATGATATGATATGGAGGTTTGGGGCGATTCTGACGACTCACCCCGTTTGGTCTTAATGCAATTTCCACCCATGCAAGCCATCGGCTTTACGATTTTTTTAACTCCACTGTCCCTGGGCCGAATCAACTCCCCTCATTGGGTTAAGATTGAGCTGATACTTTTTTTTCCTTTTTTTTTTTTTTTTATTCTTTTTTTTTTTTCTTTCTTTTCTTCTTTTCTCCTCCTTCTCATCCTTTCGGTTTTTCGGCAAACTTAGCCTTTTAAAAGTCTTAACCAGTCCAATTAACTCAACCCAATATCCACGTAGAAGAAAGGACAAGAAAAAAAATAATTGCGTAGTCACCGATAGAAATCCGTAAAAAAAACCCCAAAAAAAGGCTACCCTCAAGATACCAAGGCCAACATGGAACCCAAAAGTACTACTGAGTCGTTGCTGTAGTGGAGTGCAATACATTCCAGGTGGACGCACTAGAGCAATTGAAATTCTACCCTGAGCGATAGGCCGTAACCCTTCCGGGTCCTGCTATAAAATCGATGTATATAATGTGATTGTGCCCGCATCCACCTCCAGAAGTGGTGATCAGCAGGTTGTTCTCGTGGATTGGGCCCCAACTGGTCCACACTGTCATTCATTGTCATTCGCTCGCTATCTTTGTATCTTTTTTGTCTTATCCGTTTCCACATTCTTGAGGGTCCGTTCATTCAGGAACAGGCCCAGATTCCAATGGTTCTACCGTGGTTGCTGCGAGTTGGTTGTTACTTCGGCCTTATAACTTGCGACACTCCCCCAGGTGTTTGGCCTGAAGGTATCCCAAGTGTGATCGCTCCTGTGCCTCCCTCACGCACTTCTGGAGTCACGCTGAGCTCTCCCGGCACTACTTCGTCGGTCCTGTCGTTCACTTCCTCGCCCCCCGTCACGGGTTCTTTGTCTTTCACTTCCACTTCCACTTCTACTTCCCTACCTTCGTTTACTAGTACATTCGTTACTCTCAGCACTCCGGCGAGTGCTTCGACCACCATGTCTCTCACTCTTGTTCCCTCTCCTTCCTCGAGCATTGTTCCTTCCGCAACCCCCTCCGCGTCAGCCATTATCAATGGCAACGTCGCTGGAAACATCCTGGTGATTGCGAAGGACGCCGCGTCGGCGAACGTCGCCAGCTCGGGCCTCAATGGCTATGGCATTCCTTTTACCACTTTGCTCGTGCCCCAGTCTGGTGTCGCCCTGCCCGAGCTGAACGGCACTGCCGGAGGAAACTTCGGCGGTATCGTTGTGGCCAGCGAGGTCAGCTACGACTATGGCGCTCAGGGCTTCCAGAGCGCGCTGACTACCGATCAATGGAATCAACTCTACGCGTATCAGCTCGAATATAGCGTGCGCATGGTGCAGTACGATGTGTATCCAGGACCTAACTACGGTGCCTCTGCCGTGGGTGGCGGTTGCTGCGACGCCGGTGTGGAGCAGCTGGTGTCCTTCTCGGATGTCAGTGACTTCCAGGAAGCCGGCCTCAGGACTGGTGCTGGTGTCAGTACCACTGGCCTCTGGCACTACCCTGCCACGGTCAGTGATGCGGCTACCACCAAGGAGATTGCTCGTTTCGCCGCCAACGGTAACTTTGGCAGCGAGAGCACCGCGGCAGTCATCAACAACTTCAATGGTAGACAGCAAATGGCTTTCTTCTTGTCTTTTGACACCACCTGGAGCGCAACTTCCAACTATCTGCAGCACGCATGGATCAACTGGCTCACTCGGGGTCTCTACGCGGGCCACCGTCGGGTCAACCTGAACACCCAGATTGATGACATGTTCCTCGAAACTGATATCTACTACCCCAACGGAACCACCTTCCGTATCACCACTGCTGATATGAATGGTATCTCTAGCTGGCTTCCAACCATCAACGGCAAGATGAACGCCGGTAGCTCCTACTTCGTTGAGGTTGGCCATAACGGTAACGGTGTCATCGAGGCCGCTTCCAGCAAGAATTCCGATGTCTGCAACGGAGGTGGCATTGAATATGACTCCCCCCCGGATACTCCCCTGGAGTTCAAGAAGCCTCTGGGCACCGGCACTGATCTTTGGCCCAAGAGCCAGGTTGAGTACAACTGGACTACCGCCTGCACTAAGTTGGACGACCTGTTCAACTGGTGGACCACTCCGGCTAACCGCGACAAGTATGGTCACATCTCTCACACTTTCACTCATGAGGAGCAGAACAATGCCACCTACAATGATGTCAAGCGGGAGATTTCTTTCAACCAGGCTTGGTTGAGACAGAGTGGTTTCTATGATGCCAAGCATTTCACATCCAACGGTATCATTCCTCCCGCCATCACTGGGTTGCACAACGGCGACGCCTTGCGCGCCTGGTACGAGAACGGTATCACCAACTGTGTTGGTGATAACACTCGCACACCGCTCCTCAACCAGCAGAACAGCATGTGGCCTTACTTCACTACGTTCGCTTCGGACGGTTTCGACGGTATGCAGGTCAACCCCCGCTGGGCCACTCGCATCTACTACAACTGCGACACCCCGGCCTGCACCGTTCAGGAGTGGATTGATACCTCCGCCGGCAGCGGTGGCTTCAGCGACCTGTTGGCGACCGAGAAGGCCGACACCATGCGCCATCTCTTTGGTCTTCACCGCGATCCTTACATGTTCCACCAGGCCAACCTTCGCAATGTCGGCGTTGACCCGGTCGTGATCAACGGCCAGAGCGGCCAATGGTCGATCATGCAAGCCTGGGTGGAAACCATGGTACAGGAATTTGTGCGCCTGGTTGACTGGCCCATCGTTACCATTACACACCAAGAAGTAAGTCAGAGATCTTGGACATTTCCCCCTCCCCGGCAAAACCCCGCAGTTGCTAACCAATCACCCCTAGATGTCTGCCAACTTCCTCAACCGCTACAACCGTGATCAGTGCAACTACTCCCTGCAGTACACCATCAGCAACAAGAAGATCACCGGTGTGACTCTGTCCTCCAAGGGCAACACCTGCAGCGCCCCTATCCCCGTCAGCTTCCCTGTCGCCCCCACCGACACCAAGGGCTTCGCTACCGAACAGTACGGTACTGACCCACTGACCGTCTGGGTGCAGCTGTCGGGATCGCCTGTCACTTTCTCTCTCTCAACTCCCATTGCTTTGTAAAATGGATTGAACGATATTTGAATTATGGGGAGGGCTGTACGGATTCCTGGACCATAATCTCTAATGTTATTAATGGGTTTAGTGTAGCGATTTCGCATCGCGGGGACGAGGTGAACGGATATTCAGTATCTTAGTATATACTACTACAACTAACCTGCATGCACAATATTATTACTACTTACTGATATTATACATCACATAAAAACCCCTGCGAGGAATGTGTTGCCAGTGAACAAAAATCCCGTAGATCCTCCCTTCCCGCAAAAAGGCAAGTAAACAAAACACAAACACGAACACAAACACACAGCCCCAACAACGAGGGATAACCAAACAGCCTGATTGGGGCTCCGCGGAAATCATTCTTCCACGGAAATCCCCCCCCTTGACTTCGGTACCTTTTTTTATTTTTTTATTTCTTTTTATTTTCTTTTCCCCTTTTAACATCACTATTATTATTCTCGTCATCATCATCAATATCATCTCACCCCCCCCAAATCCGAAGATACACCGACAACAAGGAAGACCCCGAAAAAAGAAACAGGGAAAAATAAATAAAACCACTTTTCCCCGTTTTCAATTAACTTCAAATCCGCCACATTTCACTTTGGCGGGGGGGGGGGGGGGGGAGGAGGACCAGCCTAGAACATGTTCCAATTATCCCTCCCCCCCTCCCCCTTCCATCTTCTTCTCTCCCTCTCCTCACTCTCACCCCATCAATGGATAGAGCGGGAATGCTGATGGAAGTGAGACATGGCGGACTTGGCAGAATACATGATTTGATATTCGAGAACCAAGTCTTTCTTTTCTCCGTTTTCCAGCCCATTTGAACTTTCTTGGTTAGGGTTTTTTAAGCGACGACACTCCGATATCTAAATTTAGAGTGGTTGGCTTTGCCAAGGTCTGGTCTTCGTCGTCGCCACCCCCAAACAAATATCTTACTAGTCGTTGGACGAGAGTTGGTTGGCGTTATCCAGTTTAGATTAAATGTTAATTGGCTTTTGGGTGGCCGTGAGCTGTCATGGGGGTTTATAAGCATTGATTGGCTGTACTAGTTTCCTTCCGTGGATGAGCTGACACTTAACCGGTATCAAAACTACTAGTCCCATTGTCAAACTCAGCCTAGCCTAGCCCCCAATTACCCATTGGGAGAGAACAAAGATTGATGGTCAGACTGGGGTGAGACTTTATCGGGCTTTAACTTTGTGAAACGGCCTCAAATTGATCTCACAGCCGTTTTTGATATATATGGACGTTAACGCGGGTTAAACGAGGGTCAGTCAGTCAGGAAGTCAGGAAGTATGAAGGGGAAAAAAGAAAAAGAAAGGCACGTTAATTTCCGATTAGTTCCTCCTGTCTTGTTCCTGTCGCGTACAGGAGGACACCGCATACACAGCATCCACGGATGTACGACGAACTCAATATCTGTGCGTTCCCCCCCCCCCCCCCCCCCCCCCCCCCCCCCTAGAGAAGTGTGGGCTAGATGTGGGGGGAATGTGGCCCCCCCCCCCCCCCCTCCACCCCTCCTCCTCATCTCCCCACTAATAAACTGGAGACTGTATAGCGTGCCAAGTGTGTCATTCGTGCATCAGACATGACTCGGAGAAATAGTCAGGATCGTATGCTTTTTCTCGTATTCGAGCCGAGAGGGAGGGGCGAGGAGGGGGCGAGACTGAATCAACTAGAAACGAAAACTATATGTGATGATATGACATGATCCTATATGGTGAGAGTGAGAAAAAGAGCGTCAAGTTGGGTCATACATCGGCGAGAGTGTTGGGAGCGTCGGAAGATGCCGTCGTAGCCGGACCACTCATTATCGTAGCAGGGCCATTATGTGTTTGAAGTATTATTTTTTTTTGTCTCTTACCCTTTCTTTCTCTCCGAGTTGATGTATACCCTACAGGTGTATGTGCAGGCCCCGGGAGTCGCCTTCCCTTACGACACCGCTCCAATAACGGCATTAACTGTACTGCAGGACAAGCTTCAGCCAAACTGCCAGGGTCCAAGAGCTCTGTGCTGGCGGAATGTGACTGGTCCAAGGACGCTAGACGCTCGCAATGCTTTGTACGTGTAGTCAAGACAGCCAACAAGCCGGAGGCTTCCACCTCCATATGCCGATGACGTCTCGATTACTAAATCCAAACTCTTCTTGTTCTTGGCATGTTGCCGACAAGGCTGTGAACCGGCTCGGCTAAAAGAGTCCGACTAGTATTAGTATTAGTCTTGGTAGTACTACTAGGCGTATGGCTTCCAAGTTCTCCTCTCATCGAAGAGAGGAATGTCTAGTCAATTGGTGGTTGAAGAACGCTCCGGCCAGCGCCATGTTGTGAAAGAAGAAAATATTAGTTCATGTAGGGCGTATACTTAGTGAGTCCTGGGCTGACCAGTTCCTCTGGGCCGCTGAAACGTGGGAGTGGAGCAACAAAGACTAGCATGCCCTTCATTTCGGTAGGTGGAGAACCCGGTCGATAAATCCCCCAACTTCAGTTTAGTACTTCGGCGCCGGGGTCATGTTTTACTTCTTCCAGAACTTTAAAGCCGTCAAATTGATGCAGTGCATTTGTTGCACCTTGCGGCTCGGTTCACTAGTCTCAGGCTAGATGCTATACGAGACGTGGACCATTCCGTAGAATTTGGGGACCTGTGCGTTATGATTGAGGCTTGTAGTGACTTTCAATGTGAGACGGTTTCTGTATGAAGAAAACCAGGTACGGTGTACACCGTCTGGTATTGAAAACTTTTGCAACTCAGAAAACCAAGTTACGCATGGTATGGTAATAACCCATGTATGCCAAGACCCGAAGTAAGAATCGTCACATGCCCCACAAAAATCGAGACCAAGAGGCTAGTGTCCGTGGATTGACAGTGGATTGATCAGATTCGACTTTGGATCCTCTCAAGGCGGCGCTAAAAAGTGATTGGCACAATTCCAGCCCTGGTGAAAGAGGCGCTGAAAACCAGCCGGAAAAATCAGTCTCCCCCAAACTTGGAAGCAAAAAGCACCTGCTTCTTTTGGGACCGTCACCTTGAGTCCCCCTGTTGGCGAGTAAGTTAAGAAATCCTTTTAGTCAGCGATTTCTGTCAATGCTCTCGGTTTCGGTTCCCTTCTTTTGTGTCAGGGTCGGCCCTTTTTCGTCTTTTTCTTTCTCTTTTGGGCTGAGCCATGATTGTCAGAGATCATCTCGTGTCAAAGTACGGAGTACTAGTATGCAACCCTGTAGGCGGACTGTCATGGTTAATTCCGTAGTCATGACGGCGGATAGTTTTTTAGACCCCAGTAGCAATTGCTTAGCAGACTTGTCACCAAAGATAAAAAAAAAAAAAAAGAAAAGAAAAGAAAAATTTGATTGTCACGTTCTGTGACTGGTGATGTGATTCGAACCTGGAACCCCAACATAATCATGGGTTTTCTCCAACCCTCCCGCTGTCTGCCTGAGACCCTGAGTCCAGAACCCTTATTGGCGCCTAAGGGTTCAAAAGGAAAAAAGAGGCGATGGAAGATCACGGAGGCGAGACTACGATAATCACAACGCTAGGCTCCCAGATTTTCTCATCCTCTCCCTTATTCCTTTCTCCTCTTTTTTTTTGGTTTTTTCCTAAAACAAACAAGCCTATAATTGAATAAGTCAGGTTGCACCGCAGGCAACCTCAAAACCACAGCCACTGTGGCATAGTCCATTGTTTGGACAGGGACTGCCGGCCGCAGTCTGTAAGGCATTCACTGACGTTTAATTCCAACCCAGGCAGGCATCTTTGCATCGCGATTCCCCAGATTCCCTCAACCCATTTTTTGAGCCACTTCGTGTTGGTGTAACCGCTGAAAAACGCATTTCTTTGTTCTCCCTGGACCTCTTCATTTACTAGAATACGCCACTTCGTTGGCTTCATTATCTTATCGTTTGACCTTCACCCCAGACCCTCTTTATATTTTTCTCGTGGACCCCTCCCCACCTTCTTCCGGTGGTAGTTTGTGAAAATCAACCCGCAGGTCCTGACTTTCCTTCTCGTTGTTACCTTCTTTGAACATCTTTTGTCTTTAGTCGCTCGCTTTATTGGATTTTTCATTTGTGCGTGGAGTTCATTACACCATGGCGGGTACCGATGAAGTGCTGCCCTTGAAGGGCAACGGACAAGCCGCTTCTGGCTGGAAAGCTTGGTCCGTCAAGAAGCGCATGTTGATTATTGGCTCTATCGCTTTGATCATCGCCCTCGGGATTGGTCTCGGAGTGGGCTTGGGAGTCGGCCTGAACCAGGGCGGAGGGGAAGACGAAGGCGAGGTTCCGCCCACTACCGGAGGAGAGGTGACCAAGGCCAAGTGGCAGCCGGCCGTAGGAACGAAGTGGCAGATCGAACTGCTGTACACGCTCAACGACACTTCCGTAGACGCGGACGTCTACGACATTGATCTCTTCAACAATGACAAGTCGATCATCGCCGGACTGCAGAAGCAAGGCCGCAAGGTGATCTGCTACTTCTCCGCCGGGAGTTACGAGAACTGGCGGCCCGACAAGGACAAGTTCAAGGACTCCGACATGGGCAATACACTGGATGGATGGCCGGATGAGAAATGGCTCAACCTCAACTCCAAGAACGTGCGCAACATCATGACGTCGCGTCTGGATATGGCGGTCGACAAGAACTGCGACGGAGTGGACCCGGATAACGTCGATGCCTACGACAACGACAACGGTCTTGATATGAAGAAGGAGGACTCGGTGAATTTCATGATGTGGCTCGCCAACGAAGCGCATGCTCGCAATATGTCCATTGGCCTGAAGAATGCCGGGGCGATCATCCCCGCAGTGATCGACAACATGCAGTGGAGTGTGAATGAGCAATGCGCGCAATATGAGGAGTGCGATACCTATGCCGCATTCATTGCGAAGAACAAACCCGTCTTCCACATCGAGTACCCCAAGGGCGACGACACCAACAACAACCAAATGGTCACCACCAGCCAAAAGAACAGCGCTTGCGACTTCGAGGGATCATCCAACTTCTCCACGGTCATCAAGAACATGGATCTCGACAACTGGATCCAGACCTGCTAGTCGCATCAATCGGTCCATCCGCATCTAGACACACTACTACCTTCTCTGCTCAATCAGCAAGGGCGCTCGGGAGTTTGAGTTTCGGATTCCATCATCCCCCATACCACCTATATAGTTTGACTATGATGTAATCTACTGCGTTTTAATTCATCCTGAGATTCGAGTCGTTTCATTTTAATTTCAAGCCGTCGCCCGACTTTCAAGCTTTACCTCCTTCCTAATCCAACTCATTCCACGTGACAATTCGGGCCAATATAGCTAGCTACCTTTTAATATACAGCGTCCCTACTGATCCAGGCTAGCAACCGTAGTTTAACGAGCAACACAGCCAATAAGTGCCCCTCATATATATTAACTCGTGTTGCTACTACTACTACTCGTAGTACAGACTACTCTTACTTCTATGTACATATCATTAAACTTCAATCAACCAACCCGCACCCGCCCTAGAACTATAAATATACCTTTTTTCACTCTCGGGTAGCTAGTTAGTGAGTTTAGTTAGTTACAAGTGGAAAATGTGATGGAAATCACCCTTTACTCAAAACACGAGGCCAAAAAAACAACCAACCAAAACCCATGACTCAGAAGAACAACTTAACGAAGTAACTTCAACAACTCTCTACCCCTGCCATGGACTACTACTGCCCGCCGGCGCCCCCAACCCAAAAGAAGGTAAGCTCTTACTCAATCATCATCCCATCACATACTACATGCTTAGCACGTTTGTGCTCAATTGCCGATATTAAAAAATAATAAAAAAATGTAACACTCCAATTCGAATTATTAATTTTATTAATTAAATATGTAAGTGTAGGGATAATAGAGTAACAGTAGTACTACTAATGAACTCCGTGATACTAAAGTCGCAGCAATAGGAAGTAAGTAGGTAGGTAGTTAGCAAGTAAGAGTGAAGGGTAGTTAAAGTAGCAGTGATAGTAATCATACTTCGGAGTAAAAACTGTAAACTGGAATCAACCCAAACCCCGAAGTCATGACTCTCTCCCTCCGTGCCTATCCACCTCTAACCCGTGAAAATAAAATAAAATAGAATAGAATAGAATAGAATAGAATAGAATAGA
This sequence comes from Aspergillus bertholletiae, assembly GCA_009193595.1. Classification (NCBI taxonomy): domain Eukaryota; kingdom Fungi; phylum Ascomycota; class Eurotiomycetes; order Eurotiales; family Aspergillaceae; genus Aspergillus; species Aspergillus bertholletiae. Next base: position 10,138 of record ML736312.1, read on the forward strand.
ATAAAGCAAAATAAAATAAGTAAAAACATTATACGGAATGGCCTACCGCATACTACTTACCTACTGAATGCATACTGACTGACTGACGGACTGACGGACTGAACTTGTAACCTCCCCATCCCGCCCTGCCATCCCGCCTACTATACCGCCTACTATAGCTCTCAGTAGTTTGTACATAGTTAGTCTACAGAGGTACATACATAGCGAAATAGATCATTATTTCTGCCGATATTCCCCCATTAGGATCTACTATACAAAAAGACTACGGTTACTAGTTACTAGTTACAACCACGGAAACAGTGTGAACTCCGAGCATATACATCCATAGTTCAAAAAGCTTTCGGATCGCCTCGGCTACCAGATCAGGCTCCATACCGAATAACCCGAGTAAATGAAATGATCACCAGCCGACCGACGAACCACTTCTTTCCCCCCCCCCCTCCGACAAGAGGAAAGCAGGGCACCCAGCAAACGCAGGGACCAGGAACCAAGTGGAGTTTCCTGGGCGGAGGGGAGGGATCCGTCTATGAGAATGAAGGTTATGGAGAATACTCCGTAGTTAATGAGTAGTTATCGAGTTGCTAGCGAACTAGTAGGGGAGACTGACTAATGGTGGGTGGATAACTACGGAGTAAGGCAAAACCCAAAAGGGAGACCGGAGGGGGAGAGAAAAAAAAGAAGGATGGAAACCCAAGATACTACTGTTACCGCATCGATGTGACCCAAGATCTTGCCAGATCAGAGAGTGGGTCTGGTTTCACCTGGGTGGTCTTCTTTTTGAGGCTTTGGTTACTCTGATGGCTGGCGCTGATGCTGGTTTGTACCCATGGAAAGCGGAACTAGAACCATACTCTCTGAAACAAATAGGGGGAAAAGTCCCAAGGGACCGGATGGCATGGAAAAGCAGGGTGGCAGCTTCCATGGTTTTTCCATTGATTCTGTGAGGTTGCGCACATCCCGTCATCCATGGTTATGTCCGGTGTACCGAGCCGGACCAAGACACCTAAAATGGGTAAATCAGCGCAGATCCGGAACAGCGACGGAGCATAATCATATTGAATAAAGGGCGATTCATTATAGTTACATACATATTATATTGGACGGGGTTGTCGGGAGAGAGATGGGGGGGAAGGGAAGATGTTGGTGGTTTTCTATTGGACTTGAAGACGGCCACGCGAACTCGACTAGACTACTACTCAACAATTTACCTCGAAGCGAGTCGCTAGGACCACGATTTGCAGCCTTCTGCTCCCGTGCCTACTATTCTTAGGTGATCCTCGCGGCGTGGTCTGGTTTCAAGTGGCTTTAGCTTCATTTAGGGCAGAATTGGGGTGTTTGATCGCGAGTGGATGAGTTCGTTCGGTACTAGTAGCTGGGGGGGGTTACCTCTTCTTCTGGTTAGAAGTAGTCGGTAGGTTTAGACTACTTACCTAGTGGCTTAGTGTGGTTGAGCCAGACACTAGCCACTCCCACTCTCGAGTGTGGAGAACCCCGTACCGAAAGCAGTCATACCCGGCCAATCAGAATGGTATTGGTATGTATGGTTCTGGTATTGTGGCGGTTGAAAATGACCTTCCGTACTGTTGACATTACTGTGGTGTAATTTAACATTGATACCGACAGGACGGAGTCCCTTGAGTGGGTGGTAGTGTATTGGGACCCGTACTACTTCCGTACTTCGTAGTACTTGGAAACCTCCGATCAAATTTGGAAAATACCACCCCCACCTCCTCAACTTCTGTAGGACCTCTTCAGATAGAGTGCTCTCTCGCAATGGCAGGAGAAAAGTCGTCCAAAATTAGAATATGACACAGCATTGAAACATACAGCTAGCCGGGTAAGAAATAGAGGCAGTGTCACCATACCTGGAACCTGACCGGATGAACCAGTTTGTTCGTAGTCTGTACCATTGACGCAACTAAATGCCTTCCTCAGCGCTATGCGATATGCATAATGCATCGACTAAGGACTAGCGACTGGCTAGTCACGGTTCACCAAACCCACTCGATGGAGAGAGAGAATCGATAGCCCTCGGAGCTAGAGGTCCTACGGCGCGTGTCGAGAAAAATCACCCATCACTGGCATCTCCACGACTTCCGTATGTACGTACACTGATCAGATCGGACAAAGATAAAGTTTGGGCGGACCTGAGCCAAAGAAGGTCCTCAAGTGGCTCCCGGCGGAAGTTCCTGAATGCTGTGTTGCTGAGAACCATAGATTATCGGGGGGTGGGTCAGGAACAGACTCCATCGACTCCACGCTAGAGGGGGGAAAAGGCAAGGCCCCCAATGCTGAAAAGTTAGACCAGCTAAGGCGACAAGAGAAAAGGCAAGGAAAAAAAAGTAAAGAAAAATCTAAAAAGATTAAAAATTGAGGAAAAAAAAAAAAAAAAAAAAAAAAAAAAAAAAAAAAGAAAAGAGAAAAAAAAAAAAAAAAGAGGGGGGGGGGAAGGATTATTTTTTTTCCCCTTCAGCGTGCTTGGAAGCGAGAGCTGTGATTTGAAATTCCCACTTCATCTAGTGCCTTGGCGATCACTTGTTCGTTGGTCCGGAATGGTCGGCAGGTTGACCGCTGTCGACTACTTGGTCCTGCAGCCATTCAGTTCGTGCTAAGTCGACCACGAAGTACGATCGGTAGGTTGAGTAATGGTAATGGACCATGAGTCTTTGGATGGGGGTCATGTTCCCTACATGGATTTGTTATCATATTTCCCATTCTGGGAAGGTGGTGAGGCTGGTGTTTCCGAGGCTTAACCGCTGTCGTCATACTTCTGCGACTAGTCGTAAATCTCCCACCATGGTGTCAATGGAGACGAGAGTCGTACGAACTAGACCGAACGATTAGAAGCTTGGTTACATCCTCATCAGTAGCTCATGCGCTCATGATATCACTCTTCCTCCGGATCTCAATCAAACCGGACGGACAAAAATTATCAGTTGTGGTCTTATTATTACTCCGGGATGCAACGTTAAACCTACGCTCGGGTTATAATCTGACAGGTTATGGACTGACTTACATCAAAGGAAACCTCGCTGACTACCTTATGGAGAGGGGTTTTCGTGAGATGGCGTCGAATCTCAATGAACCTGATGCGCTGTCATAGGGGCCATTCTATAGATCACTCACTCGACCCACTGGGGAAAAGAAAAGACAGACAGACAAAGAGACAGATTACTAACAAAGGCGGAAAAGGACGAAAAAGCGTAAAAGAACAGACTAAAAAGTGATGACCTCACCTTCTTCTTCTTTCCGAATCCTTCTTGACCGCAGAACAAAGCAGAGATAAAAAAAAAAAGAAAATCCCCCCCAACGAGACTAAGATGCATGTCTTACTAAGAACCAGTCCCGGCCATGCATGATTAGACAGGTTCCTAAAATCGACGTAGCTACACGACAAAGCATGACCTAGAAAACAGCCCATCCGTACAATGCCGATTGTATATGTTTTAGGCGCAACCGTGGGACGACCGAATCGACTGCACAGGCTAAATGCACTACCCAAGGCGGACTACTACATTCGGGCCTCCGAATGCATCCCATCTTGGGTCATCTTGTAATAATCGGTGTGTTAATAGTCTCCATGGGTCGATGCCCGTGCACCTCATCGCCTCCCCAGTAGCTTCCAAACCGGACAGCCGGTGGGTTGACCTGGGTTGACCTGACTCGACCGACTCTGTACTCAGGAGTCAGATCACCCTCACTCATCGGGTATCGAGGACCTCCCCCATGGAATACATAGTCACTGGCCCAAATTCACGCTCGTTCTTTCCCCTGCCCCCTCTCTCATGAAACTGACTGTGTCACACTTAGTGCAGCCGGCCACATCAAGCACGGAGCAGCCCTTACTGTACCGCTTCTATTTCGAGTTACCGATGGTTTCACAGACCGACCTCATGATACACACTAAGAGTGGCGTGGATAAAACACTTATCTAATGATGATGTATTGTATAATTTTGTTGCATTGGCGAGAATGCACGAATGAGCTGAGCCGGGCTCGAATTATGACCAACATGAACTAGCACGGGCTCCGCCGCTTTCTTGGAAGCGGACCTTGACCGAATGCGAGGTCTTGGCCTAGGGCTCAGCATCCTGTATCGCTGTATCGCTTGTGGGTGAAAATTACCTGCGGTAAAAAAAAAAAAAAAAGGCAAAAAGTAAAATACCAATACAATACATGACTATCCACCTCTCCCGTCAGGTGGGTTTGGAGCACGGGAAACCGAACGAGAACAAAAAGGGAATCTTGACGATCGTAAACTCTATCGCAATTCTAAGTATCATTTGATGGCCACAACGGCCAAAGTCAAAACACCATATTTCCAGTAGAATCAGCATCAGCTTCCCGAAATACAGACATTCATACAGTATAGACAGGTCGTAAATTGATTAGTCAATCGAATCCATCAGACAAAAGGGAGCGCCGGCGCATATAGTACTAGTATCAATCGGCGCCAATCGTGTCCTGATCATAAGCAATGTTGCATCAGGTACACCCGAGAAGCGCCGCCTGTATGAATTATTTATCCATCCAGTCCACAAATTCGCCCCACCTGTCCCCAAAGTTGGCATAGTAATCCGTGCTCAAGTGGGTAAGGAAAATCTCATCGGCAGTTTTGCGAAGCTTCTTGACGAGATCACGAAGCTTGGAGCCTTCAACCTCGTCTGGAACGGAGTGGATCACAATGCAAAGCTGACCGCGATCGCGATCGCTCTTTGGAAGAACATTGAATTGCTCTGCGCCATTGCGCTCGTTGAAAGTGTCATAGGCTGCTTCGAATACGACAGTCGAGTCAGCTGAAGACATGTAACGAGAGTCTGGAACTGCTCCCGGGTTATGGACAATCTAGACAGCCACTATTAGCATCAAAGTTGACCCAATGGAATTGTCAGGTTTGCAGTCAGAAACTGTAATAGAGCCTAGCGCCATCAAAGACAGGTTATAGGCCATACTGAGTGTCCGGGAGGCAAAAAAATTATAAAAATAAATCAACAGGATACAGAGGGTGGGGAAGGGATACGGGGGTTCGATGGCGGAAGAAAGTCATAACCATGTAAATTACCACGATTACCATGGGGTAATAAAATTACCAAGGGGTAAAAAGAGAAGGGTCACACATACAAAGTTGTCTGGGCCAAGACCAGAAAGACTTTTCACGAATGATGTGAGCCCTTGCAAATATGACAACGCATCGGCATCATATTGTTGAGGCGTCTCGTCAAAGAAGATACCCCGAACCGCGAGCTTAGGGTTCGAACTGTTGGTTGGCCATGCCGCATAGGTCTCGATGTCGCGACGCACGGCCGAGATGTTGCGTTTAGCCCAGGTCGTAGGGACATAACCCAAAAGGCGCACGTTGTCATATGAGGCGAGCTTGGGGATCTCCCGGGTATAATTAGCATCGGGCAAGGCATCGGGCCCAGGGCCGCTGCCAGGGTTAATCACAACCGTAAAATTGGCATCTGGATGTGAAGAGATCCTGTGGCGTTTAGTTACTTTCCCCCCAAAACTATAGCTTACCACTTGCATGCATCATGCAATTGGCTTTCAGCTTGCTTATAGTGTATACCTCCCATGGACCAGAACATTTCGGCCGTAGGGAGGGGGGTAGTGGGGGTAGAATTGAAGGGAAGAATTAGAAATACAAAATAGAGGAATTAAAAATCAAAAAAAAAAAAAAAAGAGAAAAAAAATCCACATACTCTGCTTCCAATGGATCCCAGGCGCCCGGGGCAGGGTACACATAGAGAGGGACGAAGATGTTAGCTTTAGGACCCATGCTGTTCTTCTTGCGTAGGGTGACCACGACTGCCGGAGGTATAACGACCGCGAGAATAGCAATAAAAACAAAGACCCCCAAAATGATTCGAGAACGTCGGCTCTGTAGACAGCGGCGACCGCTCACGTGTTTGTCTGGCCCCATCGCTGCCATGTTCGGGAGGCAACTAAAAAGCGACTGCCTTGGTATGCAACAAAAAAGAGGGCAAGAAGTGGATTTGCCTGAGTCCTACTCCGTAGGCGGGAAATATGCTCAAGCCAGGCGCTGGAGGACTACGCCTAAGAAATAAGTAGTCAGCGCTCTCGAAACCTAGCGTTCAGCCTATTCTTTAGTGGCGGACCTCCTGGTGAACCAGAAAAATACACGCCGGCGGGCCCAAAATAGAGTGGGGTAGGAGTCTTTTCTGACCATGCAGCAGTAGGTCTCGGATCATTCAGCGTCAATGTCGAACAATTCCCTCCGCCCTGGCCTAAAACACATCCATTAAAGTCCTAGCCATGGATTTTCCCAACCCTGTGGAGTGCGGCTAGAAGTTCGCAGGCCATTTCCCCTTCTGCCCCATCTGAGGCGAACTCTGTTCGGAAAATACCAGTTAGATCTGGACTGCTTTTTCCATACCAAAGGGCTGACGTCCTGGGATTAGTTCCTTTTTTTAATTTCTTTTTTTTTATTTTTATTTTTCCTCTCTCTTTTTTTTTTCTTCATTTCCTTTTTTTTTTTTCTTTTAAAAAAAAGAATAATAATAATAATAATGTAAAAAATATTCTTTTTTGTTCTTTCTTTTCTTTTTTTCTAAAAAGAAAAAGGACAGACCAAAGAAATAATATTGGCAAAATCCACTTCTTTTTTTTTCTTTTGATCCATCCCATCTGTGTCCATTCGCTTTCAATGTCCTTCGTTTGTTGTAAATAAAAAGAAAAAGAAAAAGAAAAAGAAAAAAATAAAACCAGGGATTAAAAAAAATCACGACATCTCTTACCTGACGTTAGCTGGAATTGACGGTTACATCGGCGAACCAGTAGCAGTCAGTGGCTTTTTCTTCCGTTCAAAGGAAGTATAAGATTTGTGCTTTCCTTTCTTTCTTCAACGATTCAGCTCGAAAGTCAACTCACATTCGTTGTTTCTGCCCTGAGCAACACTCAGTTCCCCTCTCGTTCACGCCTAGTAATTGCTTGTGTTGCTTCTCATTCTTCATTGAACTTTCATTGCACTTCGTCCTTTTCATATAATCATCCAATAATGGAGAGCCCCCGACAGTCCGACGCGAGTACTCCCGTGGAGCCCTGGTCTCCCGGATGCGTCGATACACCAGCGACCCAATCATCCGTCTTGTTCGATGGAAATCTGGAAGAGTTGCTGCGCAATTTCCCCTTGGATCAATACATTCTTGTCACCGGCGGTCTTGGTTTCATTGGAAGTCACACAACATTGGAGCTACTCAAGGCCAACTATAATGTCATCGTCATCGACAACCTGAGCAATGCTTTCCATGATGTCTTTGATCGCATCAAACTCCTGGCTTCGAGGTATCATGAGAAACAGGGAACTAAAATGCCCGAGATGCATCTGCATGCCCATGATTACCGCGACAGCGTTGCTCTTCGCAATCTTCTTGAGCAATACCAGGTTCAGTCCAGATGGGGCACCCCGAAGAATAAGATATCCGGCGTCATCCACTTTGCTGCTCACAAGGCGGTTGAGGAGAGTATCAGGAATCCTTTGAAATACTACGCAAACAATGTCAGCGGTCTGGTCGACTTTGCCACCACGCTGGGTGAATTTGGTATCAAGACCTTTGTCTTCTCATCATCCGCCACTGTATACGGAACTCTGGCAACCTCCGGCCTTCCCCTCAAGGAGGAGCTCTGTGTGCACAAAGATGAGATCTTCCAAGGCCGCGACGGGTCCGAGAAACGCATGGAGGCTGGGTGCACAGGTATCACAAACCCCTATGGGCGCACGAAATGGATATGCGAGGCCATCTTAGCAGATCTGGCGGCCTCCGATCCAGAGTGGACAATCGTGGCTCTGCGATACTTCAACCCGGTAGGATGCGATGAATCCGGCCTTCTCGGTGAAGATCCCAAGCAGATACCTACCAACCTTCTTCCGGTTGTCGTCAAGGTCATGACTGGGCAGTACAAGGAGCTGCAGATGTTTGGAACGGACTGGGACACGGAAGATGGCACAGCTGTCCGTGACTTCATTCACGTTACTGATCTAGCTCGGGGACATATTGCAGCCCTCAGTGCTGCCAACGAAGGGAAGCTCAAGGAGAACTTCCGTACATTCAACCTCGGAACTGGCACAGGTCATTCCGTAATGGAGGTGGTGAACACTATGGAGAGCGTGTCTTCTAAGGAAATCCCAAGAAAGGCTGCTGACCGCCGCGCGGGTGATGTCGGTTCCTGTGTTGCTGTGGCCACCAGGTCACAGGAGGAGCTGCAGTGGAAGACCGAGAAGACACTGACTGATGCCTGTGCCAGTCTGTGTAATTTCCTAGAAGTCAGCGGACTGTCCTCCTAGTCCATTGATTTCCTTCCGCCTCACTACTTTCTTTCTCTCTTTCTTTCTTTCTTTCTTTCTTTTTTTCTTTTTTTTTTGATTTCTCTGTCATAGGGTGGCGCTTAGCGGTGTGCTTTTCATCTTCCTTTTTCTTTCCCCCTATTTCATCCCATCATAATGTCTCTTTCTTTCTTTCTATATTGAGAACATTCCGGCAACGTTGGTCATTGTGTTCTTCTGCATGATAGAAGGGAACTTCCTTATAAGGCATCCACAGTGCAGTCTGTATCTAATATCGGTGTAGCATAAGTATATTCTCTGACTTTATGTTGTTGAGATTTTCAGGACTGATATCAGAAGCATAGAGCACCTGTGTCTTTTATAATAGTTAATTGCCAATCAAAAAGAAACCCTTTTGTGTTTCCTAACTGTCTGATTCCGAAGCGGTAGTTCTGATCCGAACCTACATCGAGTCACGGGTGCATTGGCATCATAGTGCCAATAGTTATCCTGGGTACTATACGGTCCAAGCATATCAGCAACCGAAGGAGCAAAAGAAAGAGCCTCGTTACCTGTATTTTGTGCTTCGGGGGAAGGAAGAGGGGACAGTTAAATGTTTTCGTGAACTGTGTCCCCGTCAGCTTAGTCATGCCATTTAGATCATCTATTTCCAACCCCTCCACCGCAGATCACAACGCAATACTGGCATTCCAACCAGGATTTTATTCCTCCACCTGCAACAGGGAAAGCCAATCACCGCAGTACAGGAGAGTTCTGAATTTATTGGCAAGGCAGATCGACAGGGTTCGCGAAACAAGACCCGCATCGTCGCATTCTTTGGGGTTTACCCGAAGCTAGACATTTTGGATAAGGGTAGAGATCGGCATTGCAGCCGCCAGGGAATTGCTTCTTTCTCTTCGAGCTTTACCGGCCACACTGGGAGATGCCGCGGTGGTTTTCTACCAGCCCAAACTCGAACCATGGGTCAGCGCTGCCAAAGTTGAAGAGCATATGATGAGCGTACCATTCATATCGCTAGCTGTCGGTTGGTTCGCCTGGATGTAGAAGATAAGGAAAAGTCTAATATACCTTAGTCTTACAGGGGCTATCTGATGTTTTTGAGCTTGGTCTGATAGCTTGTCCAAGCCCTATTCGCTCTATTATCATTATATACTATTTAGTGCTTGGGAATTCTTATCCTGCCCAAAGGGCCTATCATCCTTGGACCACCATTCGGCCGGCACTGTATCCGATACTAATATACCGTAGTACTGATAGTTTCAAACTTGTATACGTATATAATACAGAGATGACATGCAACTGTGGCTCCCATCGGCAGTCATTGTTCTCACTTTCAATGTCTCTCGATTCAAGGTGATGTTTGGGTGTTGACAGTCTTAGCCTTGTATTACATATATTTGGTACAGGTGGTGTGACAACTCACGCCAACTCGAATACCATGTTCAATTTAATTACTTCTCCCAGGATCCCTGTCATTTTGTGATAGAGGCATCCAGTATAACAGGCGGTTTATTCTAAATGGATTCTGCCGATTATGCTAGGTACATATTATCTTTGTTGTTTGCAGGTGACATGCATCTACCACAAATAAACATGACAAAGATCTGGAAAGTTGAGAAAACAATGAACATATAAAATACAGCGTGCGGGTTTGCACTGTTAGATGGATTGGCAGTATTATTGATATAGACAACTAGGCAGTTCTGTTGTGATTCACCAGCGCAAGCCAAGTATCCATGATGTACTGCGAAGTAGAGCTCTTAGCAATATATACTAACATAGGTATTGAGTACCAACTGCTATGGTTGGCCTAACTTCCCTCTTTATCCTTCTCCTTCGCCACCAAAAACAACCACTGATGTGAATATGGTGAATATACACTGAATATAATGAATAGAGCCCCTCGTTTTAACAATGTTCAAGTCCAAATACCTTTTCTTACCTGATTCCATACTTATTGATACTATCACGTGATAACATTTAATGAGGTTGGAAAATCCTCAACCGCCTATGGTCTAAAATGTAAGTAATCATATATAATAAAGTGAATTGCTTATTAATGTCGATTATTATATTTTTTTTCGCATAAATTATGCATATAGACTCCTGATGCATACTTCCACGATGCTTTTGAAAGGCCATGTCCAGAATGCTTGATCATGTGACCGTGACCTCCGGCTTGGCATCAAATTCATCCCGCAGTTTTCTTGTAGCTTGTTCCGTGCCTGGCAATTGCCTTCTATTATCATCACACAGGACTGCCTCAGCGAGTTACTGGACACACCAAGGAGGTGGAAAAGCCAATTGATTTTATGGTGCTATTCCGAAATTTGAATACCTTCCAGGAAAGCCGCAATAATGATCTGCCAGAGCTGCCGAACCAGCCTCCTGTCTCGACTGCAACCGCGACACACGATTACTTTCTCTGCCTCGCCCTGCGCACGCCAGCTTCCTATTCACCGAAGCCAATTCCGGAGCTACAGTGATGGCAAGCCTACAGTATCCGCTACGCCGCCTCCTCCTACCCCCCGCCAGCCTGTCGCAGCAGACATCACGATTCCATCGGCAGTTTCATCAGCGACTCCCGGCGTGTCCCAACCACTCAGCACCCTCGGGGAAGTAAATGTTGATGTGTCCTCTAAGAAGCCCGCTAAGGTGGAACGTCCACCAAGCTCCTGTCCCGCTGGAACGAAGCTGAACGGCCTCAATTACTTTAAGAATAAGCCCGATGTCCTCGCCCTGGAAGACTCTGAATACCCAGAGTGGCTGTGGTCGTTGTTAGATGATGCTAAGAAGCAATCGAAGTCTGAGGGCGGAGTGGATCCCAGCAGTATGTTTATCTTGCTCCACTAAGGGCCTCGGATTATGCTAACTGTGACCTTTTCAGCCTTGAACAAGAAGCAACGCAAGCGTTACGAGAAGAAGATGGCTGCTCGCGCTGCAACCCTCCCTCCTAAGATCCCTGTTCATCACCACGCTACTGACATCACTCCTGCATTGTACAACCGCAGCGGCCAAGCAACCAATGATGTTCTGGTCGAGGCTGCTGAGAGTCTTGACAAGCGCTCTGAGATCACGAAGAGCGCCAGAGAGGCGCGGAGGAAGGCCATCAGAGAGGCTAACTTCCTTCGCGGTCTGTGATTTTAGGGAGGCTTGGCTTGGTGCTGGTTTGTCCCATTCTATGGTGTTTTCAACAGGGCTATCCATGTACAATTTTGTTGACTGATTTTGATGTAGAATGGCCCGCTCGGGGATATTTCAGATGTATTTTATGGAACTTTGTACTCATCCTTCTTATAATTCCCAGGCAAGGCGCTGAATGAAATTTGCTGTTCGATCTGTGGGATTGCTCTACTGCTCTATTACTAAACACAGCGAGTAATGAACTCGCGCATGATGGAAGTCGGGAAGCAGAGATTCCCATCCAATTGCTGACGAACCCTAACCAAGTCATTTAGGGATATCCCAGTCCTTGGTTTCTCCTTGACCTTCCACCCATGGCAAACAAGCGTCAAAGAGTGCCTTCACCTCGCCCTCCCCAATGCTCACCAGTTCTTGGAAAAGCGCACCATGGACCTTCTCAACCCATGCCAAGAAAGAGACGATTAGGATATCCGCATACCCTGGATTCTCGCCCTCGAGGAAAGGCCCCTTCTTTCCAGGCCGGCCTCTTAGCATTCGCGCCACGGGTTCCATCTCTTCCTTTACAGCCTTAATTGTCTCCTGTACCTCGCTCTCTTCCTTGGGATATACTTCTGGCAGATGCTTTCCGAACATCACCGACCGAGTCTTGATAAAGTACTCCTGGCCTCTGGGGTCCAGAAGCTTGGCTGTCTTAGGAATCAAAAGGACGTAGCCTTTTTGGGTTACGTTGGCGATGAGCTTTATGACTCCGAGCGCAAGCGCATAACTGGCATCGCCGGAAGGAAATAGAGGTGGCGAGGGAAAGGTCTGGTCCAGATGCGTGGCGATAGGGAGAGAGTCCTGCATCGCACCGTGTGCGTTGGAATCGATGGAGGACTTGTGTAGAATGGCAGGGAGGGTATACGGAACCCCTGAGGTGTGAGGAGTAACTTCATAGTGGGAAAGCAAAGGGGCAATGTCCGGATAGGAAATATAAGACTGTGTATAGGGGATACCCTTGAAGTTCAAGACCATGCGGGTCTTGAAGGTATTAATGGACCATGCCTTTGCCGGCTCTGTGGTTCAGCGTATTAGTCAAAAAGACGAACATTGTGTATTTGTCATCAGGAATTAAGGGTACGGTCGACAGACATACCGGGAAGAGTTGAAGTAATGTCGAAAAAGTGAACGGGAGTGTCGGTGGCCATGATGATTTTGGTCAAGATACAGCGCAGGTACTAGAGTTGCTGGAAAGATGAAGGAGGGAAGATTCTCTCTTCTGGTGGAGGGGCTGTCTCGCATTATGCTTATATAGCTTTAGCTTTTGAGGGCCCGCCTTGTTATCGTGACGATGGATTCGGTGTCTCATCATAGGATATAGGTGCAAATCTAGCCTCCTATTGGTGCGCCCGGCAAAAACAGGGCGAATAAGCTGATTGTAGTGGGGTACTGTATGAGGCGTTAAATGGTCATCCTCGAATCTCTCACGGTTGATGGACGCTGAGTAGTACTTATTTAGTTAGTTACTATCTTCATCTTATAAATCACCTGAAACCAACGACACCTGAGGCTGCCATCGCGGCGGTGATTGATTTGGATGGAGCGTGTCAAGTGACTCATCGGACTTTCTCCAAAGAGGAAAGCGATTTAGATGGAGGTTCCACAACACCACGAGGAGGACGTTCGATCTAAATCCTAAACCCACTCAACCCAAAGAACAACTGCGTCCCTTTCCGATGGTAATATATTATGATATGTCATGTTCGTCTGCATCTGAATTTGAGTTGTTGTCGTGGCTGCCGCGCCGCGCCACAGGAAATAGCGGTCTCTACTAGTACTAGGCAACAGTCCACCTTACTATGCGTCCCAGAAGGCTGAAGAGAGGGACAGAACATAACCTTGGATCCAGATTGGAGATTATAGCAGATCATCATGGGAGGATTGTGTACCGGCTGATCAGCGAACAAAACCCAAAACAGCCCAAGTGGAGTGGACCTGAAAAGCAAATGCCCAGAACTCCGCCAACTCAACACTTGTTCATTTCCAGTTTTATCATCTCTTTTCTATCCATCCCTTTGGATATATAGGCACTTCATCCCTCCTCCTTCTCCTCTATTTGCACCACTCTTCTCTTTGCTTTAACTCTCAGTCCTTTGACCCTTGTCTACTCCCAAGGGCACACTACATAGCATTACATCTTTCTACCGTTCTCCTGACTTGCCGGTAACACGGTGTGGCGATTGTCTCGTACACCCGCGATAAGGGGACAAAAGGGGGAAAAAGGGGGGGAAGGAAGACAACATCTACATCGTTTGTACTCCATTATCAGCAATTGTGCTGTAATCTAAGGCTCGTTTCTTCTGCGCTGTGTCCTTGCCTGGCCAATCGAGTTAATCGAAAGAAAATGGACAACATCGCCGATCGTACTGATCAAATCACACTCGATGACTCGTCGAAGTGCCTAGAGTCGAAGAGCTCGCCGGAATTTGCACCTTTTGTTGCGTCTCATCTGGAGGTGATTTACAGTTCGCTCAAATCCTTACCTGAGGTCGAATTCCTCCGGGACATCCAACATGAGACTCCCGACGGCGACAGTAACAATGGGGCTGTAGATCCCCTCGCTTCCTTAGCAGCACTTCGGGAGTATATGGCCAGTCCAGCCTCTTTGGCCTTGGCTCCTATCAAGCAGCAGAACTATTCAGCACCCATTAGTAACTATTTCATCTCCTCGAGCCACAACACTTACTTAACTGGGAACCAACTGTACAGCGATTCAGACGCGAGTGCTTATACAAACGTACGTAATTCCCCTAGTATTCTATGGTGGACCCAGCGATCGATGTGCATTCTGGTCCACGGAGTACCAAAAGTTGGACTTTTAGGATTGGATTCTTCTTTCCTTAAGAGTGTAACCATACACTCCCGTGTCCTGTGCATCAAACGCCGGCGTCAACTCTAACCCAGACTTTCATAGCTAGGTGGTAATAGCTGATGGTACCTTAGGTCCTTCTGAATGGATGTAGATGTGTCGAAATCGACGTATGGGATGGCGAGCGAAGTTCCGAAAGCCTATCTGGTGATGACACAGGAAGTACTAGTAACGACTCAAGTTTTGAAAGAAAGGCAACGGACGGGTCAAAAACAGAAAAGATCAAGAGCATGGCCAAACGACACGTACGCTTGGGATCCATATCAACCAAATTGGGGGGCCTCCTAGGCCGCAAAGCGTCACCTGAGGACGCGCCTCTCGACAGTAGTGCTCCAGTGGATCCCGCGACTGAGGTCCCTCCACTCCCAGAGCCGAAAGTGCTTCATGGTCACACGCTTACCAAAGAGACTACATTTCGAGATGTGTGTTATGCCATCCGGGATAGTGCTTTTGTTACATCCGATCTACCGGTGATTGTTAGCTTGGAAGTACATGCATCTCTGGAACAACAAAAGGCAATGGTAGAGATCATGGAAGAGGCCTGGAAAGGGATGCTGGTGGAAGTCACACCCGAGAAGGAGGCGACTGATCCCCTCCCTGCACCGGAGGAGCTAAAACGAAAGATTCTGATCAAGGTGAAGTACGTGGCACCAACGAGTGAAAACAAAGATGATGAGACGCCAGAAGATAATGGCGATGCGCTTGAGGCACTCAAGCAGCACGCCAATCAAGGGGACTCAAGCAGCACTGCCGACAAGCCATCGGATGCAACCCCAAAGAAACCATCAAAGATCTTAGAGGCGCTCAGCAGACTGGCTATATTCACCAAAGGGTTCCACTTCAGTCATTTTGCACAACCAGGTAACTACCCTGATTGAACTTTACCCGAATCTTGGAAGGGCTTTTTTTCTAACTATGTAATAGAAGCCAAAGTGCCTGGACACGTGTTTTCGCTATCGGAAAGTGCGGCCCGAGCAGCGCATGCAAAAGATCCTGAAGCCCTGTTTGAACACAACCGCAGACATTTCATGCGGATTTACCCATATGGCCTGCGGGTGAATTCCTCAAATCTCGACCCCAGCTTCTTTTGGCGTCGGGGTGCGCAGGTTGTGGCGTTGAACTGGCAGAGCCTCGACAAAGGGATGATGCTTAATAGCGGTATGTTCGCCGATGAGCAAGGCTGGGTACTCAAACCACAAGGGTATCTGAGTTCCGACACGCCCTCTTCTATGGTGCGTCGCCAGGTCGACCTTTCAATAGAGTTTCTCGCCGGCCAGAACATCCCCTTACCTCCAGGACACACCAACGAGAAGCATTTTCACCCCTACGTAGTCTGCGACTTGCATGCCGAGACGCCCGACAACGCCGCTTCGCCTCACGTGGAAGATGAGGGCGAGTCAGAGACTGAGAGCTACAAACAAACACTCAAGAGTGCCTCGGGAGCCAGCCCAGACTTTGAAGGCCAGGTGGCTCAGTTCCCAACTTTATCTGGGCTGATTGAAGAGTTATCCTTTGTCCGGTACGTATTTATTCTCGATAGTTGCTTTCTGATTCAAGTTCTGCAACTAAGGTACAGACGAAGCTAACGAGCCCTCAGATTCAAAATCAAAGACGATGAGTTCGGACGGGACTCAACGGCTGCCTGGGCATGTATCAAATTAAACCGTCTCCAAGAAGGCTACCGCCGAATCCACCTGTACGACTGTTCAGGGGTAAAAACTGATGGCTTCCTGCTGGTTCGCATCATCAAACGGATCACCTGAACTTGTTTGTGTTGGCTGTTCTAAAGTCACCTGAGTGAACAAAAAATAATTATTATTTAAATTTCTTTTTTAGAAAAAGATGAAAATGAAAATGAAAGGAGATACCGAAGAAGCAAAAAGTCAGGGATAAACAGGATTCCAAAAAAAAGACAAAGATGATTGAAATTCGACATTGCAGATAAGCCGGGTACTACAATGCCAACGCATATGCAGCTGATCTCCTAACCTGGTGGTTTCGTAAGTCTGTGCGTATTTTTTTTTGTTCGATTTACCTATCATGGATCTCAATTTTCATTCCAACTGGTTCGCATCAAAATAATACTCATTTCCCCTCCCAAAGAAGATCAATCGCTTCTCCTGGCTGGTCAGCCAGCCACCGAGCCATTGATTATGGAATAATAATTTCAGTCTAGCACACGCTACGGAGTACACTTCGTAGACTCGTTTAAATTTTTAGTTTGTTGGTGCGAACATGACTCGGTTGTTTGGTGTACTGTACGAGTGAATGACCTAAAGTCGGAAATGGCGGTCATGCCCGCCCCCAAGGTTCCAACGTAAACCACAGTGCCGGAGACAAGGGTAGATTCCAAATCACGATAGACAGCTGCCAATTTAAATTTAGGTTATGTATCTACGGATAGGTCATGCGCGTGGATCTCCATAGGTTTGGACGCCGTGCTGGGATGGAGATGGAGAGGGGAATCCCCACTTGAGGGCTGAAACTTGGGTCTTTGGACATGTCTCGGTGTCAGGATCCATAATACCTTTTTCCACCGCCAAAAACCAACCCATAGGACAGAAGACGAAATTAATATGATGGGGTCTCCGATTAAGCCGTTCGTTGTGGAGATGCTAATAGGTTGAAGGCAAGGAAGAGAGAGAGGCAAAAAAAAATGTAGGAGAGAGATGGACTGTGTGTGCACAAGAGATTGAAAAGGGTAACAAAGGAGGGGTAACAAGCATGGCGAGGAGGGAATCGCTGGAGCTATTCTAATTTGATACATGGCTACCCGAAATTACTCCAGATTCGACCTGTCAATTTGGATCAATATCGATAGGAAGAAGCTGCCGCTTGTGGGAGTTCTTGGCATTTAGGACCACACTAATTTGACGCGTGCCAACTAGTTTGTGAATCGTTTTCCTGGCAGGTATTGCACCTGCCAGTCGTGGCTTTGGTCGTTGCCAACCGTTAATCAACGGCGAGGGATCTCGACAATGGTAGAGGCCAAGTGTAGTACCACCTAAGCGACTCTTTGTGAAAGCAAGCAGCCACCTGCAAGATATCGGAGAATAAGCCCTGGAAAAACCGGGACAGCTCGCAGATTCTGACCAAAAAAGCGACAGGGGAGAACCCTGAGGAGGGACCATTTTTCTATCTATCGAATTCCAGGTTAATCACCAACCAAAGATGTGAGAAATACACTAAGCAACCTCAGCGGTGGGGCAGGGATACTGATAGAGTTCAGTTTCGCAACCCAGCTCAACCCAGACAGGCGGCAGTCTGCAGGTGGCTGAAGTGACTGAACCTTAGAAAGGAAAAAGAGCGTAGTGTTCCATTGTTGACGCACCACACCCTTCTTCCTCGCCCGTACCCGAAGCGCCGGCACTGATCTGCGCAGAAACTTATCCAGGGTGCCACTGGCGGCGTTTCTGCTATTGGTTCATTCCGATTGGGACTGCATATCCTGTGAAAGCACCATGTTAAAAATAGGGAAGAGAAAAAGGATAGAGATTATTCTCTCTCTCTCTCTCACACACACACACACACACAGAGCATACATACACACACAGCACACATACAGCACACATATATATCTCTCGACAAACACGGTAAATGTTCAAAGGCAATGGCGATAGAGAGAGAAAGAACTCAGAGGAATGGCGAACCAAAAAAAAAAAAAAAATTAAATAAAATAAAATACAAGGGCAAACTTACTCTGTAGAGAAATCGAGAAACGGGACAAAGACTCTGGTTCCCATAGACTGTCCCACGGGGTTAGCATGCTAGCAAACAGTGGTGGGGCTTGACGCTAGCGCCCAAGATTGTGATGGAGAAGCTTTAGTACAATGAGAGAGCCCACAAGTCAGGGCTGAGAGTGGCCTGGGTGCACATTCTTCTCGCTGCAAGCAATTTCCACCTCGGTCTAAAATGGAGGACAGGGATGCATGTATGGGGCAGGCCAATAAGCGATTTTCTAGCGTAGACCGGGTTCGAATAGGAGAGAAATAAGATATGTGATGTGTGTAGCGCACCTTACTGCAAGTTGGCCCGAAGCCCCTCAATTCAGTAATCTCGACCGATTACGGCCTATGTGAGGTAGACTCGCGCTGCTCCCTAAAGTTGATGAGTGGCATGTACCTGTTGGTAACACAGGTGCTTGGTCCATTGTTCATGAGGGCGGTGGGATAGATCGCGTGCCATTCGAACATGACTCGCAACCAGTCACATTTCAGGGTTCAAGAGGGACCCAGATGGCCCAGTTGGACGGTTTACCGAATGCTGAGTATCCATGGCTAGCTGCATAAACGGTTTCCAAAATATACGCCGAAGACGTTCCTCCTTTCCGTACAGGGATATCCCTTTTGCTTTTTCCTTTGCGTTTCCACATTTCCACACCCTCTCCCTTTTCCATCATGCGGGCCCGCTTTTGAGCTTGGACACGTATGTTCCATGTAGCACACTGCGTGATAACCCCAGTCATTGAAATGCAATGCTTGTCATGAACGGGAGCATCCGAATAGTTTGGGTCTGACATGATATGTTGGGTTTGCAAGGATTCCTATCTGCATGTTGCCTTGGTGCATTCAGTGTAACTCATGTCGTCAATCAATCGATCGATCGAACCTAGTATGGAGATCTCCCGATGGGTCTTCTGAAGTTCGGATCGCAGTGAGGGTCTTGGATCCATCGAGTGCCGCTGAACTATATAAGGGCGGGCGGCTGGCGTCCCAGAAATCGGATTAAGCTCTCAGCATCCAACAAGCCGTGCACCAGAACTTGAAACCTTGTTGGTCTCTCCTCTTTAAACTTTGACCATATTTCATTCTTCGGGAACTCGAGGCCTTTTTCACATCTCGGGCCCAACCGAACACTTCTCTTCTTTTGAACTTAACCAGAGTACTGGGTAGTAGGAGCATATTTCCAACATGCCGGTAAGTGCATACGGCAGAGTTAGTAATTTATTGCTTTTGGTTTTGGGGGTCAAGAACACTTTCTGATCATATGAACCAGATGCCAGGAAGACGCTGCCCGGAGTGTGAGAAATGTGGAAAGGAGACCTGGGTCATTCCTGGAAAGAATTGTCATGTCTGCGGCACTCCTGTTGGTTGACGATGTCCGGTAAGCTTTAGCCAATCACTCCTAAATATGGACCCCTATAACTGATACTGTCATGACAGACCACTCGAAGACATTAATCCATATGGGGGGCGGAGGGAACCTAGGCACCTCTTCCTCCAAGGGACAAAGGAGGATGAAAACGCCATCCACTTCAAAAAACACCCTTGAAAGCCCTCAAACTGTCCTTTCTTTTCGTTGTTCCTTGGGGGCGGAACAAATCGTGGAATGGTCAGGGATGACGACGGTGGCGACACACACAAATGACTCCGCCGACAGGAGCCCTTAATCTGGGATGGGCCATAGAGCTTGGGGGGGGAAGTTGGAGAGACCGGAATTGTACGATAATATGGTGATATCCGCACGCACGCACGTACACGTAATACAATTATACAAGAGCGCATATTTGTGACCTCAATTGATTGTAATTGTAAAGATTAAAGAGAGAGGGAGGATGTAATTGGAATATTCCGTATAACGTTCAAGAAGAACTTGACCGACTCTTGTCACGCGTGGCCCCTTCCTGATTTGGCAGGCATGGACACTCCCAGTACTCCGTAATTAACTAGCAGTACGTAGTTAGTCCGTAGAAGTAGAGGTACGACGATCATTGCCATGGATGTTACAGTACTTCTTCCTCAACCTATCGCTTTCCTCAACGATATCGAAGATCCTGACCTTGACCAGATGCTCCAAGGGCAGAGAGATCCCCTTTATAGAGTACTTGAGTAGCAGTAGTAGTAAGTAATAGTATTTATAGACAGAAAACTAAACCCATCCAATAAAAACACGCATTGCACAATCCCCCACGTGATAGTTTCTCTACCGCGAATCCGGCAATCTTCTAGAACAAGTTCAACCCTACTTAAGTAGGTAAGGTACCTCCCTAATCTAACGACGTCATCGTCTTCTTTCCCCCGCAGACTCAAAAGCACCTTCAATTCGAATAAACACACTCCACACTCCACACCTACTTCTTCTCCTCAATATATATACATATATATATATATATATATATAGAGAGAGAGAGAGAGAGAGAGAAATAATAACCATAACTATAATCATAATAATGGCAGAACCACAAACATACCCTATCGGAACCCGCAGCGAGTGCGAACGTCTCGTTCGAGACTGGGGTTTCCGGCATATCTTTACCTGGTCTGATGGCAGGTAGGTTAATTCCTTTTTTCTTTTCTTTTCTTTTTCTTCCTTTCCTTTCAAATAAAAAGAAGAAGAAGAAAAAATCCAGAACTCAAGAGCTCTGGTATTATATTGGGTTTAAACTTACTTCTTCTACGCTGTAACTATATAGCAACGCTTACTACTCGCCCCATCGACATGCCGGCTTGACAACGCATCTTATTCGACAGGGGTCCCTTACTATTACATATCCGGAGGACAATGCTCGGTTGAATAATGGGGAAGCGAAGAAGGAGACATTTGGGGTGGGGGCTCGGGTCGATGTCCCGGCTGGAAAGTTGCATGAGGTGTGGATTGGGGAAGACGGGTGTGAGTATGTGATCGGAGAGTAGATGGTTTTCGGATAGTTAATATAATAATAATAATGATAATAATACATGGTGCACACACATATGAACGATACGACTTGAAAAGGGGGGTGGAAAGAGAGAGAAAGAGATTCTAATATGAGCAATGCATGTTTTGGGATTCTTCTAAATTCGAATCTATTCATGGCTGATCGTTTGACCCTCTAAATTCTAAACGAAGTGGTATCATAAAGACTTTTTCAATCATAACTAGCACACCCCTGATCCATGTCCAGCTGGATCCAGCTCCAAAGTTTGCTCGTACATTAATGGATGAATCTAAAATCGAGTCTGGAAGGAGTTAGCGAGGGCACCACCACAAAAGACGCCAGAGGGGCCACATACCGTTTATTGCCCAGATGCCCATTAGCCGCCAGATATTCCTCCCTCTCCGCGCTGGACATGGCATCCCATCTTTCGGCATTCTTCCTGTGTAGGTCAAGCGGGTTAGTGTCTGTATCCAATCGATATAGATGGATTCCGTAGATAACCTACTGGTTGCGCCACACGTAATAAAACTTGGCTCCAATGAACACGAAAATGCTCCAGACTGTCAACGCGATGAGAACTTTGTTTCCAGTGCGATAGTACGGCTTGTCATTTTCCCGATAGATCTAAAAGCATAAAGGTCAGCACTCATTGAAATCTACCGGTACGATTGACTAGAGTGGGCAGAGTTTCACCCACATTGTTGGAGATAATGCTGGACGTCTGCACCATCATGTTGTAGACAGCACTGGCAACTGTTCTCGTACGAACCGTGCCTGCATTTCGAGAGGTCATGGCGACAACAATGGCATGCACATACGGTGCTCCAATCAGTAAAACATTTATGATCCACCGAGCCCAAGGACTGGCATTATCGGGAAGAGTCTCAAGCGCGATCAATAGAACCAAACACCAAAGCATGGATCCAACCCCGAGAATCAATCGCTGGTAAAACCGCTCTGAGATCCAGGTCCATACAAGGAGGTTGATGATGAAAACCACATAAGCTGGGATGGTCAAAAGATTCGTCTCAAATGTACCGAATCCCAGCGACTTCAGCTGCAAGGTGATGTAACTTGTTGCTGGCGAATTGGGGATCATCCATGTCAGCCCTAGCAGGTAGATGGGCCACATATCATAGTCACAAAGAGCATCCCAAAGCATTTTTGGCGTTACAGCCTGTCGGTTGTGCATGCCCCCCTTGCTCGGGTCATCGCGTAGCACTCGGTTGACCATGATTTTCTCTTCACGCTCGTTGAACCAGCCATCTTTGCCGCGAAACCCACCTTTGGTCTGAGTAGGTGATGCCGGCATCCAGAACACTGCAATGATGGCAATGATTCCTGTTATCAGGCCTTCAAAGGCAAACAAATACCGCCAGCCGCCGGTACCATCGGGCCGCCGCACGTGTAAGAAGCCATATGCCAGGAATGCACTGACAATCGATGTCCCCTCGTAGGACACCCAGAAATAGCTCAATCGGATAGGTAACTCCTTGGACTTGTACCAAAAAGAGAGGAAGAGAATCGTATCCGGGATGCTGCTATGTGTTAATGGAATATCGAATGCGATCGCAGATGCACACAGTCAAACTCACAATCCACCTTCAAAAAGACCCAACAGCGCCCTGCAGACGTAGTATGACTTTTTTCCCGAAAGGAAAGCCTGGAAGGCGGCGATCAAACTCCAGCAGAACATCTGGATCGGAATCCACCGATCCGGTCCGATTTTCTTGGAGATCAATTGAGAGGGAAGTTCGGCGAACAGAAAAACGAGGTAGAAGATGGTTTGGCCGGTGTTGTAGTCATTCGTATTCATGCCCAGGTCGCCCAGCATATTATCGGACATGGCCTGAACAATATTTCCTCGGTCGAGTTGTAGCGCAAAAAAAGTAACGCATGCGAATGTACAGACCCGTAGATCGATCTGCCCATTTTTATCAGTCTGAGTCAACCGAAACAAGCCACCGATCTAGCAATACCTTTCTTATGAGCTTCTTCTCTTCCTGCTCTCCCCATTCAAAATCCGGATCCCAACGATGGATACCTTCATACTCGTCGATCGGCTTATAATATCTCGGGTCTTCGCTGGTATCAAAAGCGCCCTCACTTATATCCTTAACCCGTTTGGGCACAGCGACAGGTAGTGTCTCTGAGGATGATCCTGCTGAGACGTGTTTCGAATCGTCATTCACAGGCACCGCATTGGCAGTCGGTTCTTTGTGGTCGCCGACAGCCATTTTGCCAGTATGGTTCGATGCGACGATTATCCGGCAGACTCAATGATGAGAATGGTCAAGCTCTTTAAGCTCCAAGGGCATTATATGCCATTAATAAATACTACCTTGTAGCTATCGCTGGTCGAGGCCGTGGTGACTCTATCACGCAATCGGAAGTTTGTACTTAAGGCTTAAAGCTAGTTGAGACTACGCAACGAGCACACCCAGTGGGTAGTAATCCAGAGCCAATTAGGACATGCAAAAGCAAATCCTAAGATACTATCGGACAGCTCCATATCGCTTACGGTTGGAGGCGTGATAAGATGCAGCGGATCGCGGCGACCATCCGCATGGCCGAGAAGCCACTCGTCTAATAAAGCTTTGGTATGTTAAGCGAGCCCAGGCAATTCTTGATCGTATTGGGCCAATTCTCTAGGATCCATTATAAAATATGTAGTGGATACCATCACGCAAATGTAACAACATTGACGTTATGATAGACGAGTCATGCTAATGGAAAGAAGCAGGGGTAGCACTGAGGGCTTGACCTGAACTGGTTAACTGGCAGTAATTGCCGACCGTCATATGTTTCACCGCGGGGTACAAGACAGCAGTACGGTTATGCTGGCCTACTTCTTTCCTTGCAATGCAAAGGAGAGCCAATTTCATCATTGGATTAGCGTATGGTGGCATATTTCGCCATCACGATTGCAACAATAGGGCGAACCCTGATTGGCGGCTCGTGTACTATGCTAAGACAAGCTGCATGATATGGTCGATCTAAAGGGTTGGCGTCTCTTGTTCCTATTCTTATTCACATACTGACTGGGAAATGCAATTGTCAATTTGGCTTTTGTGAGGCTCACACATGCGAACAGTTGCGGGAGGCAGTCACTGTAACCACAATAGATCCCAGGTCCCGCAACCTAGGTAGAGAGAATATAGACGATGGAGGCCCACTTTAGTGTGTTTTGTATGCGCAGCATATTAGGGTTGCGCGAATGGGTCGTGCTAGCACGTCATACTTGGCCCGCAGTTGCAACAGCAACAACGACGACGGCCGCGTATCACTTTAGAGAGTGAAAGAGTCGACGATAATCTACTTATCGTCAACCCAGGTATTTCAGTTTTCTATCCGTCCAACGAAAGTGAGCCGAACGTTTTATCTCTTTGACGGATTTAAATCCAGAACTTACCGCCGGACAAGCCGCCGACAGAGCTCGCAACGCCGAGTCAGCATACAATGGATAGGCTTTCGCTTCGCAAATCCTGTTTTATCACGCAATCAGATTGCTTTATGATTCACTACTCGGCTACTTAGCCTTTTGCGTACCTGGCTCGTTGTGGCAGTCGTCCCCAGCAAACCCCGCGTGCCGCGTGAGAGTCCTTGAAGGATGTCCTCTTGGGCAGGGTGCTATATTAAACATACCCCGCAAGTATTGCACAATCATCAGATATCGGACGGATAATCGGATCTGGCACGAGCGGTTAAATGTGATGCGATAGATATATCTAGGGGGTTGTCCCTGGTGTTGGATCAGTGTTTGTTACTAGAACAGAAGACAAATCGAAAGAACATCGTCCACGTTCACGTGAATCTACAAAGATGGCTCCATCTATAACCGAGACTATCTCGCTTCAGTCAGCACCACAGACTGCTCTTAAGACCGATGCTGGCTTCAACAAGGAGAATGGGGTAGGGTACCGTGAAACTTATAAACATGACAATGAAATCAAAGGAACTGCAAAGCAACCACCGGCAACTTTCCCAAACTATCTTCCTGTCTGGGATAATGAAACGGAGAAGTAAGGATACTGATACGGCAGAATGTTTAGTCACTTGAGCATAGCAGCTAATGACCCGATAGATACCCACCGCTTCAACCCTTTGAGCACTATGACCATGGAAAGGATGCCGATCCAACCTTCCCAGACCTCTTCCCTGAGGGCAAGGGTGAGGTGGATGAGCTCACCCCAACCATTGGCAGTGAAGTTCACGGTATCCAACTTAGCCAGTTGACTGATAAAGGTAAAGATCAGCTGGCGCTGTACATCGCCCAAAGGAAAGTTGTCGGTATGTTGTAGCATGTGAGCACGGACTATTCTTGTTACATTTTCTGACGGGGGTCTTCCAGCTTTCCGAGACCAGGACTTTGCGCAGCTCCCAATCGACAAGGCCCTTGAATACGGTGGTTATTTCGGTAGACACCACATCCATCAGAGCTCTGGAGCACCTAAGGGCTTCCCCGAGATCCATCTGGTCCACCGTGGAGCAGATGACAGGAGTGGAGCTGAATTCCTTGAAACCCACACCAACTCGCTTACTTGGCACTCCGATGTTACATTCGAGAAACAGCCTCCTGGCACTACATTCCTCTATTTGTTGGATGGTCCGACAAGCGGTGGAGATACTCTGTTCTGCAACATGGCGCAGGCTTACAAACGGTTATCACCGGAGTTCCGCAAGCGGCTGCATGGGCTGAAGGCAGTTCACTCTGGTGTCGAGCAGGTCAACAACAGCCTGAACAAGGGTGGTATTGCACGACGTGACCCAATTACCACTGAGCACCCGATTGTGAGGACACATCCAGTTACTGGGGAGAAAGCTCTTTACGTGAACCCACAATGTAAGTCCTCGTCTGAAACAGTGTAGTGGTGAATGAATCTCTGACAGTAATTAGTCACTCGATACATTGTGGGATACAAGAAAGAAGAGTCAGACCTCCTCCTCAAGTTCTTGTACGATCACATTGCTCTCTCCCAAGACATTCAGGCTCGCGTAAGGTGGCGGCCGAACACTGTGGTTGTTTGGGATGTAAGTACACATATGAGCATTTTTATGTAGGGGTATTAATTGCTTTCTAGAACCGAGTCGTTGCACACAGTGCCATTTTTGATTGGGAGGATGGTCAGAGGCGTCATCTCGCAAGAATCACACCACAGGCGGAAAGACCGTATGAAACGCCATTTGAAGGGTAGATGCCTATACCTTTGCTATACTCTGGGTCACCGCATTAGAGGTACAAATATGATACCGAGACACATGATATTAAATATAAAACCGTCCTATATTGACGAATGAGAATCGATTATTGGCACCCTGATTAGGCATGCCTCCATAGCAGAGACGATTTCTAGCTAAGTTGGGAGCAATAGGTCTCACAACCCATGAGCCTGAGCTCTTAAGAGAGCGTAGAACTGGTTGTCAAGGGTTGCAGGGTTCAGTTTGAATCCCGTTCAGATTCTCCAGGGCTTAGCTTATGATTGATACTAAACTTATGCCCTTCATTTTTCAAGTCTGTTGCAATTGTTCACTTGAAAAGTGGTACTGATAATGATGGATTAAAACGGTCAACACGATGTTCGTTTAGACCAGGGCGGTATGCTGCCCCCAGTTTGCTCGTGGATTTTTTTTCAGACGGACTTGGAGGGGTTATCAAGATTGCTGGGTGTGTTAAATGAGAACACGACAAAGGCTTTCTCGGAATGTCAATGGTCGCCAACTTGACACCCACGGTTCCGGCATGTTGTTTAGCAGACTTCCCAGACTTGGTAATACCTGAAGTAGAGGACTGAACAGGATATTCTATTCCTGAATGTTCTTCGGCCACGTCCTCTAGGTGTTCCCAGGTGACCTCGCCCTTGTCATATTGGCCGGCTGTCATCGGAAGTTGTAGCTCTCGGCTATCCGTTGCTATTTGAAGGTCGAGGATTGATAGGAGGCCAAAGTTTCATATGATTTGATCGCCGATGAGTGTCAAGAATATGCCCATAGATTGTTCAACGTAAGGTCGTGTAATGATCTCTCCTCTAAAGAGACGCATTAAAGGATAAGAGGGTAGAGAAATAACCACAATGACAGTGCCAAGAAAGCAGCGGAATGCAGGAACTTGTTCAATTCACTCAATGGGATCCGGTGACATCCGCCTGCATTCCAAAAGAGGAAGAAGGCACCTGACAATTTTTTGTCCGCAAACGAAATATACTAGCAACCATGTACTTTACGGCAACTTCTTCACGCTCTTCGTCCGGTCATGTCGATGCATGATGCCAACCTTCCATTCTCGGAACTCCCTTGCTGACTTTGGTAACATCTTGTTCCTGCTCTCCAGAGTTTCTGAAATAACAGACAAGACACTGGACGGTAGTCGAAGTTCCTCTAGAGACAAAGATGATGCCTTGCCACGATCCGGATGAAGCATCCCATCCACGTCAACAACATTCTGGAATAGGATTTTCATGGCCCGCTGCGCAGCTATACTGTGGTCCGAGCTAGAGTTCGAATATCGCATGTCCGGATTGAAGACCCAGATCTATACGCTAATGTGTCATAAACACGTATCAAAGGGAAAGACCCGGAAAGATAATAGATCAACATACCAGCAGCCCGTCTCCTTGCCCACAGTGGAGAACAAATCGTCGAGCGCTTTCCCTCTCAATCAATTCCAATAATTGGGCTGCAACGATCACCTCTAAAGGATGGCTTTCCCATTCTGGATCTTCGCATCCACCTTTCGACAATTGCTTACTTACAGATAAGCTTGTTTTGAATAGTCGCCATCCATCTGCAACTGTGTCTTCGATTCCTACTAGGCTATTGCAATTCTCACAACACAGCCCCATCTGCACTTCTGTTGAGGTCGTTGTACTCTTTGTTTCAACCTAGAAAGTACATTTATCAGCGATTTGATGCCATGCAAGCTGCAAATTTAGAAAAAAACATTGTGGCTTGGTTATGGAGCGCATATGAAGATCAGCAATTATTATATTTGAGAGGTACTACAGTTTGCTATCTGTTTCTTGATCATCGAATGATGGCGGAGATTATTGGATTGAGGGTAAAGTTGTCCAACATATTCCCAGTGTTCTTCCCCACATGTGCCTCGTTATAATCACGTCGATCCCATGACTTTGGGTGAGCAGACAGAACCAACGGAGAAATGCAGCGAGGCAAATCTTGGTCCCCGGCCAAACACGCCAAAGACCAAATGGCAGCCACAGCGGAGTGCGAAATCCATCACGAAGAAGATAACTGCACCTCGCCGTGATGCCACTCGAACTTCATAGCAGATGTCTGACCAAAATAGAAACCAAAACGCACTAGTTTTAGGGCAGTTGTATCGAAGACCAAAGCATGGTTATGAAGTAGCCTCCTTCTTTTTTGCCCAAGTCGTACATTGGAGTAGAGTTCAAAGTATAAACGAGATCCAGATATAGAGTGCAAAACAAAATAACAGTAATCCTACGTGAAAATCAATCGGAGGAGATATCCGTGCTTACCTGTTTTAAGCCTCTACAGTCGGAGTCCTTGATTAGGAAAGTTGCAACATCCACAAGAACGGTCCCTGCAGTTGCGACAACCTGATTCGCAGCACCGTATCCCTTAATTGTAGCATTCGGGTCTTCAGCTGCAGCGTCATTAACATGATCATGGCCCTCATGAGGATCCGGCTTGTGGCAGTGCCAGAAGTCCATCATCTCAGCCCAATTCCCACTAGGCAAATCCTTCCATACCCACCCTTGTATATCCTTATCTTCAGCCCCAGCGCCACATGGCACATAGGAGTCGAGAAAAATATTCCTACAGTGGTAACAACGAACCCTAGCACAGGAAGTCATGTCCGTCGCAGTCCACGGCACAAAACTATCCATGTGTTCTTCTCTCGACAGCAGTGAATCATCACCATCATCGATCTGCATCCTAAACGAGTGTTCCTGCTGGTCAAGTCCACGGTTCTGGGGATCTGTAGCTCGCTGTCCAGCTACGCTCAAGGCCAGCCGAGAGGCTTCATTAACACGGGCTGGCAACTTGATCGTATCTATAACATCGTCGTGCGGCGGTGGCAGAGATACAGTAATGGCACGACGCGAGTCGGATAGACAGATATCCGGTCGAACATTTTGCGATCGCACCGCTGCCGGAGGCGATACGTAAAGAGTAATATGGCGGATATGAGGGAGAAGTTCGGCGTGTAAACAGAGCGTGGCAGGCTCGTTTTGCTGCTGCGCTGCGGACATTATATGAAAATGGGCGCTAAGTTATGGTAGAGTTGAATTGCTAGCTGCTTTTATTAGTATGGTCTTTGTTGAGATCAAGTTATAGAAGGAAGTTGTGGAAAGTGATTGTAGCTATGAATGTTGAGGTTGTGGTCTGTGCGAACTAAGCTAAACAGGCGCGTATTTTTCCAGTCTGAATCACGTGGTATTGTATGATACCCTTTGGGCCTTAGGCACGCATATTGGATGCAAAAATGGTAGTGATATTAATGAAGCCTGTGATTGATATTGCTCAATGAATAGCCCAGAAATCAAAATCCGACACTGAATTTAAAATCAGCGATAGTTCTATTTCCAACCCAAGACATTTCCAGATGGTATTTGTCACAGATTGATCAAAGAAGCCCCAAAAACTATATTTATGGTACATTATATTGCCAGTTACTATTCCAATGAACCCAATTTTGAGCAAAAGATGCCTAGCTCGAAATTGCCATTTTATCAAACAAATCCTCCCCAACCATTGAATTCGTCACCGAATTTGACGGCCGCTTTCAAATAGAACTGTTCCGGATCGCCCCATGTCGCAGCAGCCTCCTTACACGCGCGAATTGCCTTGACATAATGCGCATCTGTTGAATACTCTCCCTTAACGGCTTTTTCTGCCGTCCATTTCCAACCCCTCCCGTTTAATTCATAGTCCTTAATCTGGTCGAGGTTGATTTCCGGTCTTAGTTGCGCAATGTATACGACCAGAGTGAGAAGCCACCACTGCCTGACAATTGCATATTGGTAGCGTGTTGGGATCAGTGGTAGGAGAATACGGACGGCATGGCTGGTTGTCAATGCGTGGACGAGGAAAAAGTCATACTTGTCTGACGTTTGAGATTGAGTGGCGGTTAACAGTGCTACGGCGAGCTCCTGGCTTTCGCAAAATTGTTTCACAGGATCATCAATCTTCCATGCATTCCAGTGATTGAGGAATGCGGCTTCGTGATGACGTAGAATCGTATCAATGTTGTTGTCTCCTGGGGTTCCGAAGATACCATTGAACTGTTTGTCGGCTCGTACCTTGTTTAGAATATCGAACAGTGAGGTGGAAGAGTAGATAGACTTTGCCTGTGAATAAGACGAATCGTCTATATACTTATGCATTTTCCCGTAGCACGTAGCTGCAAGGGCCAGGGCTTCCATAGCGACCTCACGGCTGGACATCTCGAAGGCGTAGGCGAGATGGATTAACGGGTGACCAACTAAGCCATGTCAGCTTTATTGAACTGCCATTAATATAACTAGAGTCATCGTACGGTCATCAACAAGGGAGTTGAATAACGGCTCTTTTCCAGAGAATAAATAATCTGCGAGGACTTGCTTCCAGTCATATCCGTGACGGACGAGTTCGTCCTCGAAAAAGTCCACAAATGCTCTTTGATATCTAGGATGACGTTAGGCACGTCCGTCTATTAAAGACCAGCTGATGTGTAAGCTCAGGGATGCAGTATGGATACATACTCTCGACGTCCCAAGTAGTCTCTCCAGTCATAGGTACTGATTTCTCCCGGGGAATCAACCCAGGGTTCCAAAAGCTTAGACTCGGCCTCATAGATGCGATTTAGGTCATCTGCGTCTGCTCCCTGCAGGAAAGAAGAGCTCAAAATCTACATGGAGTCAACCCTGCTTTTATTAACAAATATATAACAGAGGATGGCTCACATGAGGCGCATGGTTATGGAACTTCCGCTCGTTGTATAGTACGGAGAAGTTGGCATGGTTCAACTTCAGCAGGTGCTTTAATGCCCGGGCTGGCTTCTCTTGCGCTGTATCAATCTCATGAATGTTGACTGACGGGAGATCGATGAAAGTTCGATCGCGCCATGGGAAGAAGCTCTTTAACGACGGCAACGAGATAGATAACATAGCTATATCGGTTGAGTACTAGGGCTCTCCTGTGTGGAGCTTCTCAAGTTAGGTTCAACTGTTAACGGTTTTCGGTACTCTGCGTCCTTTTTAAAATCTTCAGGCAGTATTACAATATATTATACTAGGATGAATCGCGCTGAGTGCTGTCGCTCTGTTCTGTTCTGGCGATCCCAGCAGAATGTGGGGAAAGAAAGT
Organism: Aspergillus bertholletiae; assembly: GCA_009193595.1. Taxonomy (NCBI): domain Eukaryota; kingdom Fungi; phylum Ascomycota; class Eurotiomycetes; order Eurotiales; family Aspergillaceae; genus Aspergillus; species Aspergillus bertholletiae. Next base: position 41,460 of record ML736312.1, read on the forward strand.
TGTTGGGGCGAATTGGATGAGGCCTTGGTGGCCTGAGGCCTTAATGAGTACATGACCGTACATGACGTCACCAGCTCCTGTAAATTCAAATTTAACCTAGACTTTATCAGGTGCCTGAGCTCGCTGAGGTAACATGAATTAATACAGTGTTCATTTCTTGAAGTTCTAAGTCCTGTCTTGTAGGGTCGTAATAAGTCTAAGTACTAGTATTTATACCCAGGCTTTTTAATCATTGTAATCTCATTTCCCATCGCTCTTCCCATGGTGTTCAGCAGTCTCAGTGTGTGTGGGCACTTCTTCAATTATGCCTGCAATGATATCCACATCAGCCCGTGGCCCAGTGAAGTTCTTGCGCCCATCAACAATCCATTGGAATGCTGAGATGATAAAAACAATACCAAAAGCAGCAACACAGTAGTCTAGTAACACGCATTCTATCAGCAGCCAATAAACTCGGATACAATCGGCGATACTCACTCATACTACTACCGGTGGCAGGCAGCTCTGGAGGGAAGAGGAACAGCACTGTCGTAAGGCTGATGTAGACAAGAGAAATCTATATGTAGTATTAGCTGACAGATTTGTTTTGATGATTTTGGCAAGGCATACTATGTTGGCGATCCAGCCTACAATATTCGGGAGAACAAATGCGCGTTCAGGCAGCATAGTACGTCCACGCAGGCAGTTAACTGCAATCGGAATTCCGTATGCGACGTCAAGCATCACTACTGATGATGAGACAATAGCATTGAATGCACTACTCAAATTAGTAAACATGTAGCGCTATGGTGCGTTAACAAGCAGAGAACTTGCCTCGAAGACCCAAGGAAAATAAGTCCAAAGATCGTAATGGTAGCAAATGTCAAGTACAAGGCGTTCAGTGGAACATTAAGCTTTGGATGAACCCTGCAAAAGAAGGGGGAAGCTGGAAGACCGCCATCTCTGCCAATTACCATCAGTCTTGCTTTAAAAGAGGTATTACTTTGAGACTATTCTACCTACCTTGCAAAAGCGTAGATCATACGGCTACTGGTGGTCATGATACTTGTGGCTGCGAAAAGAATGCAAACAAGGGGGAACCTTCGAGTTCCCAGTTAGCAATGTACTTGGCGCCGAGGGGCAGAAGAGGGGACACCTACATCAGAAGACAGATTGACCCGGCATTGTTTCCAGTTGCATCCTTAAAAATCTGTAGGAGACATCCTGCAGCCGATTCAATGACGTTATAGATGTCGCCGGCAACAAAGAGGAGCACCACCAAAAAGATCGAGCCTGTCACGGTACCGATAACCACACACCCTATCATAATCTTAGGGCCCACGACAGATGGATTGGGGATTTCTATAAATAGAATCTATGAGTAAAGCGGTTTAAGACACATGGTGTATATATTGCATACCTTCAATCATATGGGCAACCCCGTCCTATACATTGATCAGTGGCTGAATAGAGCTATGCAAATAACGGCAACTTACAAATCCTGTGAGGCCAAGTCCACCTTGGAGAAGCTATATATGAGTTAGAATATAATTCATGAGAGAACTCAATGTGCACAACGTACTCCAAGTAGCCAAGCAACACCGTCCGGCCCTACAGTCAATTAGCCTCGGTCAAAGACGTAAACAGAGAGAGGTAGAATTCACATACATCCTGTTTGATTGATAAATTCTCCAAACACAAACCTGATTTGGTCAGTATGTTCAAGACGAAACTCGAAGATGAAAGTGACCCTTACTCGCCCGAGTTGTAGTTGGGTGATGAGCATGCAAGAAGTGTTATCGAGATGATGACAAAGCCGGATAAGGACCAAATAACTTTAGTAGGTTTAGCAATTTTGTCCGCCGTAACACGATATAGGGACATGCAGCTAACTTACAGGCACCCTTAGTGAAGTACGGTAGACCGTCGTTCATGATGGCGTTGATAACGAACGCAGCAATATTATAGCCAGTATAAATCAGAAACTGATGCCAGCGTTGAGCTTCAAAGGTCTAATGGGAATAGTCAGTGGTCATGGTCATCCTCGTGAAGTATGAGGTTCTTACCGGGTTCATTAATGAGATTATGCCCAGAATCAATTGGCTACCCAGCAGCCCACCGGTGGCGGTCAATGCAAGCTAGACTGATTAGCCTGGATTTTCTGTAATATATGTCACATCAACCTACCCAGCCAGAAACATTGGCCCAGCCGGTGATCCATGAAAGTATAGGCATCCATCGTTCCCATGAAACTTGTGATGTTCAGCATATTGTTTTAGGGGAGGAGGTGAATAATTATAGTGAAGTTGAACACTTACTAACTGTTAGGGCAAGAAGTTAATCCCAATGTGAATCAAACCGTCACCAAGATGTCTGGCAAAAGCTTACCTGCAACCCAATGGTATTGTCCACCAGCCCTGGATTCACAGTCAGATGAGACACGGGACGACATGTATGACCGAGTTGTACTCACGTGGGATAAGCGGACAAGAACTCTGCAAGCGAAGTTGCTATACAAAGGTTACAAATACCTGCTGTAACCAAGCCTGTATAAAACTAAGTTAGTAGGGAGCTTTATATAGTATCCCTTGGGTGGGAACTAAGGAGATGGAAGAGAAACAAAAGCAAGAGAGCGCACAAAGGAGGGTTATCTTACCCCAGACCACGCTCACACAGCCTCCAGACGGTAAGCTAAGAGATAAGCTCGCGGATAGAGCGGTCCACGACTGCAATCAGAATTAAAGTTAATTACTTTCTAAGACCTCGTGGTTTGGTGTGCATATGCCCCTGCAGCATCGAGCGGAGGGGTCTTTGCGTTCCGTTACATACATTTAGAATAGCAAAGGCCAGCCCTAGCATAGACCTGAGGGAGGTACGCACGAGAGTCAGTCTCAATCCAAATAATATGCGTCAAGACACACTGGAACATACAATAATGAGAAATTTCGCTTCAACTCGGCCTTATGGCCCATGGCTGCCAACTGAGCATCATCGTCCCCCGGAAAGCCTTTCATGGCGGACGTATCGGCCATTGCAAGGACACGGTATCCTGAACCAATGTCTAAATCAAGGAGAAGAGTGATCAAAGACCTAATTCCCGGGGGGGGGGGGGGAGAAGGGAAAGAAAGAAAGTAAAAACACTCGAATGGGACAAAACACCACCAATTGGACTATGAATTGGAAGAGTGCTGATCACAGGAAGGAGAGGAGAAGAAGAAGAAGAAGAAGAAGAAGAAGAAGAAGAAGAGGAGGAGGAGGAGGAGGAGGAGGAGGAGGAGGGAAGAGGATAGATAGAACCGCACACCATCCCAGACACACAACCCTCCACTATCTCACCATCCCTTTTCCCTGTTTCTCCATCGGGATCTATCGTTCTCGGGGATGTGACCCAACGTGCCCTCCCCGCTCAACTCGGTCAACTTGGACAGCCCGGGTCCACTGTGGATTGCGGGGGATCGTGGCGACAATACCGGAGTTACCCAACAAGCAATGGGGTCAACGTCGACCCCGATAGCGACACCCGAAATACTCCTCCGTACTGCGTACTACTACAACAATTACTACTACTACTAACGGAGTAGCTCCGATAAGAACAAGCGTAGACTAATGGAGGGAATCCAAGGTTCAGAGGTGGATGCCAGCCAGGGTATATTATCACTACGCGTGCCATGATTCGTCGTCATCGCCGAGCAGCAGGCGCCGAAGGCCAGTGAGAACAAATCTGGCGGTGGATCAGCAGTGATTAAGGTATAGAGAATCAAAGCATATGGAGCCCATCCTTCGGTCCAGAGGAACCACAGCCTTCGGTTGGCTCTTCCTGATGGGGTAGCGATGGTCGGGCGCGGGAGCTTGTTTCATCGTAATATCGAAATATAATGGAATGGAAAGATTAGGTGGATAATCTGACGAACGTTATCGGAACGGTTGAGTCATTTGATTAAATGTGAACCGTTGATAAGGCCGTCGTGAATACTCCATCTGGACGTCTGATAACTGAATACAGGCAGAAATTCTCCGACCGTGCCTCCGAGTATCATGATGCATGATGGATATGCAAAGCGTCTTCCTGAGCATCCGACATATACATCCTATTACCAAGTAGTGGTACTGGCCATTCATCATCTTCATACCGCTTAAATGTAACAGTATATACATAGTTCCAAGGCTCTTGATCCCATACCTATACATAACTAACACCGTCCTAATAATATCTCTCCACCAAAGGTCAATCAATGTGCCCCGGCATCGACTTTGGTTTACTTCGAACTATCTCCGTCGGCATGGACTAGATGGTCGGTCCGAACAATGTAGTCCTCGTCACCATTTGTAGCGTTATCTTCCTCACCAACGTCGTTGTAGTGGGAATTACTCTTATCGGTCCTGGAGCCCGAAATGGGGCCATCCAGAGAAGAATCAGAATCGTTGTTAGGGGCCGCAACGGTCTTGTTCTTTAATTTCGCTCCGGCACCAGCGGGGTTCTTGCCTTTCCCTTTACTGCTAGTCGAGTGACTACTCGCGCTCCGCATGGGCTGCTGCCCATGTTTCCCCTTTCCTTTGCCGTTGCCGTTGCCGGCAAGAAGGTGGTCGCCATTCATGACAGGCCCACTCAGACTACCATTCACTTGGTCTCCCAGTTCGAGCGCTTCAAGGGCATCTGCGATAGTTCGAGGCGGCTGCGACCCGGAATTGCCGCCCGAATCTGGTTTCTTATCAACCGATTCAAATGTCTGTCTGATACGCTCGAAATGCTCCAACTCCTTGGCACTGCATGTCGTTAGTCAACTCCTGTTTCAGCAAACCTATAGTATCGGATCAATAAAACGTACCTAACACTGGGGACAAGTTCGTTCTGTGCTTGAACGAAGTCCTCTTCTGCAACCGTAACTGTTACATCCTCCGGTGTGGCAAGGTGGTCAAAGAAATATGCGGTGGTGACAGGTTCTCCTGGTAGATGTTTGATCTTCTCATCCACTGCTGTTGCCTTTCGAGTGATGGCCTTTAGCATAGCATCAGAACACAGGGCATACAAGTCAGCACCAGTGTATGTAAGAGGCAGCTGCTCCGCAACTCTGCTCAGTGATACCTCAGGTGCAAGAGCAAACTTTCTTGTAAGCGCTTCTAATATCGTGGCCTGTTTATCGTGTGTGTCAGACACTCCGAGGTAGAGCATCTTGTCGAAACGACCGGGACGTAGGAGTGCCGTGTCCAACAAATCCGGCCGATTTGTAGCGCCAATGACGAAGACACCGCCGCTGTTTTCCTCGCCACCATTCATACCATCTAGTTCGGCAAGCAGCTGACTGACGATACGGTCCATTACACCGCCACTATCTCCTTGGTTTCCACGCTTCGGGGCGACCGAGTCCAGTTCATCAAAGAAGACAACACACGGGCGAGCGTCCCGGGCGCGTTGAAAGACGCGCCTAACGTTTGCTTCGGATTCACCAATATACATATTAAGTAGTTCGGGCCCCTTAACGGAGAAGAAGTTCAGGGAGAACTCTGTAGCAATCGCCTTGGCAAGTAACGTTTTTCCAGTACCTGGAGGTCCATAGAATAAGATACCGCTGCGCTTCTTCATGCCTTTGGCGAATAGTTCAGGGCGCTCCAGGGGCAGTTGGATGGTTTCAACAAGAGCATCCTTGACGTTTGTCAAGCCACCCACATCATCCCAGCTAACGTTCGGGATCTTTGGCGCGCCAATTGAATCAGCAAAATTCTTCCTTGCGGCATCAACGGCTGCGTCAAAGTCAGCCTTGGTAACACCTCGGGCTGCATCACCTCCAGAAACAAGAACATCTCTGGTTCTAACTTTCAACTCCGAGTGTTCGCTTGCTGTTTCAGCTAATTTTTCTAGGCGTGCAGCCCTCACAGAAGACGCCCGCTCAACAACGTCTACCAGGTCGCCCGCAACTAAAGCAGCAGTTTTAAGGGCCACCGAGCCTAGATCTACATCTGGGGAGATTTTGATACCTCGTTCGGCAATGGCATTGTGAAGGATGCCTTCACGCTCTTTTTCCTCCGGCGCCATCATCTCAAATTCGTGAGAAAACATGCTGCGAATGCCCTCTGGGATTTGCTCGACATCTGTTGTTGTAGCCACTATGACCCTTGCATCGGCCACGATTTCATTCATGGCAGAGATGATTCTGTCTGCCGTTAAGACCTCAATATGCTTAATCAGAAGGGCTGTGCAGTTGGCTCCACAATGGAATGCGCGGTCCGCCCTAGCCTTCAGGTATGCTTCGGTCTTCACATCACCACCGTTCGCTCCGCCTTCCGTTAGTATATCGTAAGAGTCGATCGAGAAAGTATGAAGACCAATATCTGCACATGCTCGTCTCGCAAGCGTGGCTTTCCCTATGTGCCTTTGTTGGGATCTCAGGAGTATGACGACGGGTTTCATACCGAGCTGGACGGCACGGGGACTCGTAGCTACTGACATCAGATCTCGGATGCGCTCTTGAAGAGGCGGTATATACGACTGCGGCGATTCGGTTACCAGACCATGAGGGGTTTGGACTTCGCCAGTGGTCTTCGGCACGGCCTTCACCCCAAGCCAGTATTCCCAGCCATTGTTCAGGGTACCCGGGACTCTGCTCACATCGCTCCCAGCCTGTACCATTCTGGTAGTCGCTGAATCAATGATAGCAACACCTCCCCATTGCTCTTCTCTCGCCTCTTCTGGCTCATCCGATAAGCTAGGAAGCACTTGACCAACGCGAAACCAGGCGACGCCAACCTTTCTCGACCCAGCGCGATCAGAATCTACGACCTGGCCTAACCGGGTAGTAAGATCATCGTCCGGAGCAGGCCCGTCGCTCGCAGCAGGCCCTGTGAACACGGCCCTACCGAGGCCTTCATCAACGCTGATTCCCACGAGATCTCCACTTTTGAGAAGGCGCCGTTTTGACTCAAAATACTGCTTGAGCCCGGCAAACAAGGCCGGTTGAAGAGCACGATCCATGGAAAGTGGGGTTGATACTTTGAGCAAAGTCACCTCCTTTGCCAGAGGTGGATTTCTGACAGAGCTTGCCTTCATCTGGTTCAGGAGTCCTGGCTTCGAGCTTCCATTGCCTCCAATGAAAGTCATTGGTGATATGCGAAGATATTTCGGGTTCTCCAGGTTGTTCAGGAGTAGAGGAGGAACAAAGACAGAAGGAGTCAAACGTAGCGGAGGGCGTTGGGAGATGCTTGAGCGTCTCTCCCCAGACTGATTGATTGAATACCGAGGTTTGGCGGATGGCAGCCCAGGTAATCCATAGATTTTGACTGCACGCCAATCACCAGAGTCTTCATTCTGTTCATTGAAGCTCCCTAATTTGATGGAGGCGAATATATTAGATTGTGGCTCTTCTGTAGCCTCGATTCTTACCCAGTCACCGGAAAAGCATCCTATCTTCGCAAGTGTATTGATATCTACAAATATGAACGACTCGGAGTCATCTTCCTCCCGTGGTCGAGGATGTAGGAGTTCATTGGGTATGCTACGCAGTAGACCCTCTGCCTTAAAGACCTTACCGCCGCCAACTCGCCCGGGACGCATGGTTGATGAAGTAAAGTTTGAGGCCACAGATCCTGGAGTATGAATGCCGTCGGCCCGTCGGCCTCCTGCACGTGGCGTGGCAGCAGTCATCGCGGACATGACTCCAGATTGAGGCAGTTCAGGGGCCGAAAGGGAAATCATGTCATCCAAAGAATCATCCGATGTGTCACTCATGTTCCCTTCAGACCCTTCCGTCTCCGACTCATCGGCGGTAGAGGTACTGTCCACCTCCGTGTTGCTCTCAGTGGCTTTCTCTTCGGCGGCTGAATAAAATTGCTCATTGGAAGTATCATCGGCTTCATCTTCAGCCACCTGCTTCAGTAAGCCTGAGCCTGACCTCAAGCTTCGCTGGGTCCGATGGCCATGTGGCCGAGCTTGAACCAGAACAATTTTGGTTGTGGGCATCAGCAGACCTTGTGAAACGGGTTCGCAGAAGGAGATATGCGCTGGGGGTGGTGGCGCATATGTTATAGGGTGTGGTGGTAAGGGAAGCGGTAGCACATCGCCAGTATGTACCACCTGTTGCGCTCCCAGGGCCTCGCGTACCGCAGCAGTAAGTCTTTCTTCAGCCTCAGCCACAGCCTTCTTAGAATACCTTTTGGTATCCAAACCCTTCCCTGCCTTTGCCCAAAGTCCATTGGGTCCATGTAAGCTGTTAGTGAACCCACCAGCAAACTTATTCTGAATATCATCATGGTTCCGTAGCAGGTTTCGCTCCACTGTGACATAGATTGTGTCTAGGCGCAAAGGAGCAACATCCAGAACCCTTATTTCGACAGATCGCTGGGATTGAAGTGAGTGCCGCGTAGGATCGAGCTTGCTCAAAGCCTGCATAAATGGCTGCAATGAATCTGCAGAGTCAGGGAAAGTAATGGTTGAATGGGGAAGCGGTGGCCCGTGAGGACGGCTTTTGGACTGTAGTCGAACGGGGATGATGGTCCAAGAAAGATCCTCGACTGAGCAATAACCCGGAACGTATGGCGAGATAGCGACATGGCGGATTTCGCTACCTTCCTGCCCTTCATCTACAACCCAGCGCAGAGGGAAAATCAGAAAAGTTTACTTAGATAGTTCAATCTCACTTACCGGTGGATGACAATTGAAAGAAGTCGTTCGCTAAATCATCGGACAGGACACCGACATTTCCGCGCAACTGGTGGTCCAAGGTAAACCGTGCAGTGATAGGAGCTCCATTGCGCAGACGCCTCCGACCGACGTTTCGCCTCCGTCGTCTCGTCTGGTCAAGATTCAAGTCACGGCGCTCGAGATCCATGTTGGGGTTGGGGCGCGTTGCGTGTCCAGTCATTAACCGTCGGCCGGCGGGTAGATGTTGTTGTTGAAGCAAGAGAAGATTGACTGGGAGAAAACAGGTAGGTCAAATCAACCAGTCATGTCCATCAGTCAATTATCTTCGGCAAGAATTGCATTTACAGAGAATAGTATAATTCACTGTCAACTCCAGGTAGATGATCTTGGAGAAAGTCCGGGGGAACCGGTTGGCGGGCTCTCGGCACCGCCCGCACTTTCTGCCCATTTCCGAAGCCGAGGTCTAATACCACTTGCTTCACGAGATTGGATTACTAGTCTCTATTAGGTAGGACTATCCATTGGCCTCACTGATGGAGTAAGTACGAGTAGTAAGGCGGCTCCGAGGTCTCGATGAACCCGGGAATAGTGTTTCGCAGGCAAAATTCATTGTAACCAGTCTACCAGATAGCACAGCTCACACTTCTTAGTGTGTAGAACTCTTAAAATTTTCGCTCACATCGCCGCAGAAAAGAAATGGACACCGAATTCAATCGTCCATGAACGAGTCACGTGATCCTCTGGCGATGTATAGACCATCCAGCTTCAACTGCAAGGGCAGAAGAGACAGGATATGAATAGAAATCTCAATTGTCAATCTCAATCGTTACATGATATCTGTGGGTTGAGCTGACGACTTACGAGCACGTATATCAGCTACACTTCATCCAAGATATAAACTACTGTGTTGGCAGTCGAAGATATCCCAGAATCTACTCCATATATAACGAGCGTATCTATCATATGTGGTTTATAAGCCTAGGCTTTTCTATGATAAGCACCTGGCCATTGTTTTAAATGCCCATGGCCGTGTATGCGTCATGAAAGAAGGATTAGATATGAAGAGGAAGCAGCACAAGACAGCAGTATAGGAATAAAATCCCGGATAGAGCTTGAAGTGGGCGGTATTGCTGATGTGTCGTAAGACATGCCTGCTAGAACAAGCCTATCAGTGAGACTGCACGAGGTAGTCCCAAGGTTGTTGAGATCTTCTCTCTGAAGGCTTTGCTATAGAGCTTCTTATCACCACAGGTGTATTCCAAATGGGGATGTAAAACGTAGTTTTCTATACGCGAAGCTTAGGGTGCCTTCCGTGGCGTCTTAATCCATAATCACAGATGGACAAGGTCAAAGCCATGCCTTGGAAGCAGTTGTAATGTGTCACAGGGAGCAAGTGTCATGACGACCTCCCCTGGGGATCAGACGTAGCTTGCTTGCGAATCTTGTAGTGCCTTTCAGGCAGTCAAATTTTGAAGTCCAGCCAGAGTTTAGCTGATATGAATAGCAGCTGCGTCATACGTACACCCCGCAGTGACTTGAGAATTGCTAAGGGCGTATTTGCTAGGCCAAATACTAGAGAACCAAGCATTCAAGAAAACTTGGTGTCTGGGAATCTTGCTACCTAGCGTGGGATTTGCCGAGACCGATCGCGATCATTGACTTACGCAAGACACGAGGGGCACCAAGGCATCCATATTTCTGCCCTCATCCACGAGCATCTGATGTTTATGGTACAAGCGTGGATGCGATCGAAGAGGCTGCAAACAGTCACGATAATATACCTCAGGCAACAATGAAAGAGTGTAAATATAATCTAACGGATAGCGAAATCGTCCATAGATGCCGAGTGAGAGGCTGGAAGTGGCAAGGACCCGCAAGAGGGCTTCGTATGTCCCCGGGTTGATCTGGAGAATAGTGGAGGCATCCAATGGGCTTGCATAGAGCTTCTTTTCGAGAAAAGGACAGATCACCAATTATTGGTAGATGAGGACTCTGATTGTTCTCATTTATTCGAGCTAGATAAGGGAACCTAGCGAGGCCCTAACGGTAACTCCTAAATTAAATCCCGCAAAACAGAAGGGAGGGGAACAAATAAAAGAAAGGAAAAGAAAAGAAAAGAAAAATGAAAGAAACAAAACAACAATTAGTACACCGACACCTAGACTCTGCCTGAGTCACCTAATTGGCTGCCATTTGATTTCCAGCGGTCGGAGGAATGACCAATGCAGCGGCTCCTCATTGTGAGGCTCATGTACTCTATATGCACATAACACAGATTGAGGTGGAGGTTCTGGCGACGAGGCCAATGCTCACTGGCCAAGGTGCAAAAGCTATCAGTAGGATTTAGAGTATCTAGAACATTGGTGGATGTGGGTGAAAACTCGCAGGAAATGTCGTGTACGAGGAAGTTGTGACCCGGCCAAAGTACGCCAATACAACGGCTTACTTCTAGTTGGCAGTGTTCATCACAATTCACATCATATGACGATGATGATGATGATGATGATGGCACTGGGCAGTGATACGCCGGTGGAACTCTAAAAATTTTGACTCAGCATTCGCAAACCTCCTATAATCCAACGTGGAAAATATCTGTAAGAAATTCAGGAAAGAAAAAAAACAGAAAATAAAGGGTGAAAAAAAAAGAGACAAAAATTTCTGGATTAATTATCTCAACTAACTTTTTGGATTTTTTTTTCCCTATAGTTCAGGGAGGATCCTCTGTTTGAGATTCGGTCCCGGTCGGGTTCCGCGGGGACCAGAATAGGAAAGGGTTCAGGAGTCTAGCCGTATTGGTGGCTATTTTCGGAACGACTTCCATGAGGGAAGAAAACTTGAATACAATCTGGGGGCTAAGTGGGATATTTTACAGTTCACTCGTGGTCTCGTACAAGGTTGAAACCTCAACCACCCGGCCCTTTTCTGCGCATACATCGGGAAATGTGGGGCTTCAAGCACGCGGAGAAAGAGAGATAACGGTTCCGATCCATTCTCGATTAAAGCATGAGAATGGATAATTGAGACGGGAGAGAAAACACAGATTTAACTTATTGGAGATTGCATCCGTTACGGAGTACGGGTACGCTGGTGTATTGGGGAGTAGCCGCTGAATGATGGGCTTATGGTCGAAGATCCCTGATGAGTGGGGCAGAAAGGCCACATGTATCCAATGATAGCGATTGTGACCCACCAGGACCATTCCGATTGTGGCTTAGAGCCCCTCGTCTATCAGGCAGACATCCAAGACGACTCAGCCTCCATCGTTGTCTTTCATCTTCCAGACATATCATCGAATGTCTGTCTCCATCGCCTCCTTCAAAGTTCCATATCTACAAGGCTTCAATCCTCCACCCTCCTGCTGCCTTCTCTCAAAAATCGACCCTCTCTAAGTATTACTCTACTCGACACCAGCAACTAAGGGCGCTGTCAGACGGCTTCGCTCTACGGGGGCGCCTATCCCCTTTTTGTAAATCTCGATTTGAATTGAATGACGGGGTATCGTTCTATATCCACTACATCGCTTTGGTGTCATAACAATACCAAGAATAGTAAGAACCGCACCTCAATCACAACTGCAACTTTTTTTCAAAATTTTTTTTTTCCCTCCCTCTCTTCATTTTCTTTTTTTTCCTTATTGCGCCTTTCCGCGCTCTGAGCAATAGAATGGCTACTTATCCATGGACCATTAGATCACTAATTATCGACGGCCATTGTTTGGAGCGTCTCAACCATGTCTTCCGCCCAGCCTGTCGACGCTTCAGACCGGCGTCATCCTCGACGTCGAGTACTTAACCGTCCCCCTCCCTCGCTCTCAAGTGACTCGTCGCCTCATTCACTCCCGTCGAATTTACGCTTGGTAAAAGGAGAAACTTTCCACTCTTCCAGCAGATCCCGGTCCGATCGTGATCCAGTATTGGATTTAAAGCTCTTACCACGCCGCTCTCCTACATGTCCTAAAGCTTTGGAAGCCATAGCTGCCGGCCAACGGCGTATGGCCCATATTCTTAACCGCTTCGACCTTGACTCTCTTTCAACGCGCAACTCATCGGAACTGCAAGACGAACTCCCTGTTCCTCGAGGTATCTTGAGGACACACGTTGAACCCCGGGCTTCCATAGAGGGTTCCAATAAGCAACCAGAACCTACTCAGCAGGAACCAAAGGAGACTCGTAGGAAGGTTCGCAGAGTGAACCACCATAAATCCGACAGTGGCCTGGGCAGTTCTATCGGCAGCGTTGAAACAATGTCATCCACGAAGGCCAACGGTACGTGCTTAGCGACAAGTCGTTCTTTGTCTACTATGGGCTAACTCCCTGACAGTGACTGCTGGCCAAGTGTGCCAAGCTAGCGTTGGACACAAACTGTCTGCTGCTGCCCGTATTGAGATACAAGGCCGTATTCTTTTCCCTCTGCTTATGAAAGACAAGTTTCAGCCGTTCCATCCCCTTGTCCGATGCGCCCACCAGCAGATCGAAAAAGACCAGCTCAAGTGTTTGCGTGATGTTGAAAAGACACTTCTCTTTTCTACTCCTGTAAGTTTACCACCATAGTAACCCCTTGAACATCGCTTATATTACGTATAGGACGTGAAGGCACCAACTACAGCCTGGTACTCATTTTGCCGATTCACGATTCACTGCCTCCACGAGACTTCAGGTTACATTCGGGGCAGGGACCTGACATTGCCCAACGATATACCCTATTCGAACAACTACTTCCTCGATCTTATTACCCAGATTAACCGCTTCGCGAGGATTCGAGACGCAGCACGGTCCCGACAAGAATCTGCGACCAACGGCGAGAAGGCCGCTAAGTCCATGTATGTCCATATCATTCTTTTTAATAAGAAATTGTTGGCTGATATCAATAATAGAGAGCCCCGACTTACCCTTGAGGGCGGCATATCCGAAACTGGACGGCCTGCTGAGCTTGTCATGCACAAGGATGGCAAGTCCATATCTATGCAGACGGGAAAGCCGTACGACGAACACGCCATCCCAACCTTCAAACGTACCTTGAGCGTTGAAACGGTTGATGAGGGGGTTGAACGGTCCATGGCCCGCCGCAAGAAGAATGCTCCTCCGATGGATATCAACCAGAAGTGCAAGTTCTGCGACAAAGTCTTGAAGCGGCCATGTGATCTCACGTAAGCGTTACATTGCCCTTTCATCCAGCATGTATATGCTAACAAGAAGCAGGAAACACGAAAAGACCCATCTACGTCCTTACAAGTGCCCTGAAATTGGTTGCAAGTATTCCGAAATGGGCTTCCCGACCGAAAAGGAGACGGAGCGTCACTACAATGACAAGCACTGCAAGAATCCCCGGTTATTCAGATGCCATCAGCCTGGCTGCACCTACGCATCTAAGAGAGAGAGCAATTGCAAGCAGCATATGGAGAAGACACACGGTTGGGTGTATGAGCGGACAAAGAACAACGGCAAGAATAAGTCTGTTAAGCAAGGGTCCGAGCAACCTACTCCCCAGACCAGTGGTATCCCATCTCCTGCTGCTTCCAACCCTACGGGCGATTTCTCTACACCCACGACAGGCCCCACGGTTTCCCCTAGTGAGCCTCCTGTCGCCTTCCCTGAGACAATACCGTTTTCATTCGCCGACCCTCCCGTTCCGACTCAGACTGAGGACTTCCAACTATTTTCGAATAGCCCTACTTCGCTTGGCGGCTCTCCATATCATCACATGAATGATGCTCAGGGGTTCCCACCTGGCGCAAACTTCGACCTGAACCAGCCCCAGGTACCTGGTATTGGGAGTCCCGCCTCCGGATCGAGCGAGTTTCTCACACCACCAACTGGGGGCAACCATTCACCTTACGATCATATCAATCCGTTCCCCGACAGCTCGATGTTCTCCTTTGAGCCGTACATGCAGTCTAAGACCGATGAGAGCTTGTTGTTCGTGAGCGGCGGATTTGGCGATGTGCCTAGCATGTTCGAGCAAAATCCCATGGATTTCCTGGCCGACCCAATGTACAGCTCAACATTCATGGGCTATGAGACTGTCCAGCCGCAGCTTGAGGCCAATCCAAATACGCAGTTTGGACTGGAAGGTTGGGATGATTTCATGTGCAAGCCCAACCCATCTTCTATGTAAAATGGAAGACCAAGATTTATCCCATTGTTGATGCAATCCTATTTTATGGTATAGGGCCTTGATTTTTGTTTTAAAATATGTGCAATACGCATGGTGTTTGGATAGGGGCCTCGTGTATTAATGGCTTTATGGCGGATTAATGGTGTTCGAATCAGCAAGAACTTGGTATCATTGGCACTGGACGTTTTCATCTCTATTCTTCAACAAACACAATATCTATTCCGAGCAATATTCTATTGCAGTTGACATTCTTTGTTATCGTGGACATCGAACCCCACTATTTTAAGGACACAATCGCTATTCTCAGAGCGTCCGTCGCTGATATTTGGACGACAAATTGTTAGATATATAAGCCTTTACCCTTGGCTAGGAATTCCATATCATATTCTAAGATATACATCATGCCTTCCCTTCTTGTCCATAGTCAATGCGGCCAGCTCTCTGTTTGGCTGGGAGACAGTGCCCACAGAGTGACACGGAAACAAGAGTATCGATTTCGTGCTGTCGCCGTCTTTGCATTTTGACAACCACCTCGGTGGGAGGGTTGCACTATGCATGTCTCCATCGCATTACTTGCTACCTTCAGCACCTTCATCCGGTAGTTGACAACGAACCTGAGAACCGTCATAGTTGAAGAGGATTGTCCCTTAATGATACACTACCACCAAATACTAGCCTAATCGACTATATTCCAGTCAATAGGTAGACTTATCCAAGTCTTCAAAAGAATACCTGGCGAAGCCCCACCAGGTTCTTAACAATATTCACAATATAAATATTCGACATAGTGACCCGATGCCTCGAAACGCGATGGTATCCATCTTTAGGGAAGCAGGAAATAGGGCTACTCGAGAGTGAAATTGATTCCCCACCCTCCATCTCCCAGGATGTCGTCTTTCGCCAAGATAGGAAACGTGGATCACGGATGAGGATGAGATAGTTAGCACGTACATGATTATTTAGTATTGATGCCTCGGTAAGTTCTAAAGTTCTATCTCCATTGGTCTAACTTTCGCTAACTATTAAAACAGCCTCGGCGTTATGGAGACCCAAGGTGGGCTACATCATAATTCAGTATTACTACAACTGCCAGCACACGTAGGCTATGAAAAAAGAAGAAAAAAAAAAGCCTCAGTGGTATCATTCATGCACGAATGCCAATGCTTTTACTTTAGTTATAATCTATAATATAAGGTGAAACAGTTATTCATTAGCTCCAATACTACACTGGTCTTTATGGAGTATGTTACAGCAGTAGATGTAAAACCTTACGGTGAATGATGGTATACATAGAATGAATGGATGTGCCATTAATACAACCCAAGCGGATACTTTTCCGGTAAGCAGTAGTCACTACTACTACTACTCACGTCGGGGTGGGAAAGAGAAGTCACATGCTATCGTAATATTTTTGTATGTTACAAGATTGAAAGTCACCTACCGATATTTCTCATACAATCCTGCCTCCTCCATTCGCTCCTTGACCCTCTGGACTGTTTTCTCGTCGTATAAGTCTTTTGGTTTCTTCTCGCCCAAGAGAACTTCCTTTTCGTGTTGGGCGCTTTCCTCCTTGGTCATACAGACAAGGTCCTTCAGCTCAAGCGGAAGGAACTTCTGTCCTTGCTTCTCCCACTCAGGATCAGGCACAAAGCCACGAGCTGGGCGCTCCCAGGGAACGAGAATGAGTCGGCCGGGAAGGCCGGTGATAGCACTCTTTCCTCGCCAGATTTCATCCACGAGGAAAACGACGTCATCCTTGGTGATTGGAAGACGAAGGCCAATGACATGGTGACCCACTTCAACTCTCGCCAACCGTTCCATGAAACCCTGGGTAGCCGTCTGGACCGAGTCATATATTTTATCCTTGCCTTTTCTGGCAATACTGTAGTCTCTCGGGTAACCCGCGATCTCACAGATCACATGGTTTGCCACAGTATACCCGAAAACTGCGGGCATGGTTCCGAGAACAGGTAAGATTCGTGCGCGGAAGTCCGGCAGGACACTGAGCTCGCCAACTTGGCCCTTATTGAACTCGTCCTCTGCAAGTGGCAAAAGACTAGCCTTACCTGGACCGGGCTTCTCCGTCGAGAATACTACCGGAATACCTGTGCTTACTCCGAGAATCTTGAGGCGTCGGCGAGTGCTACGCGAGAGAGGATCGTCCGTGCTGGTCGAGATATCACCCACTGTAACGCATGTAGGGTCAGACTTACACCCTGCGCCCATAGAGGAAATCACGGGAATCGAGTGTGAGTGGCAGTAATGTAGCAGCTCGACCTTTGAGGTGATATTATCGATACAGTCCAGTACGTAGTCTGGCTTTCGCCCTTTGTCGCTATCGTCCATCGACCACGGAGCAAGTAGATCATCGGCAACAGATCCACTGAAGAGTTCGTTTCGGCAGTCGAATTTGGTCCATGGTGTAATTTGTTCCAACCGTTTGCGGATGCAGTGCACTTTCGGCGTACCAACATCAGCAAGTGTCGCGAGAGCATGTCGGTTTAGAGAGGATAGTGTGACTTGGTCGAAATCAATCAGTCGTATCTTGGAAGCACCCGACCGGGAAAGGGAGGCTGCAGCATGCGATCCGACACCTCCACATCCCACAACGATTATGAATGATGAACGAAGCTTCTCGAGACCCTCATCCGTGAGGAAGACACGATTACGGGCAAGTTGTTCGAGGATAAGTTCTACGCAAAAGCCACAGTCAGTTAACCAGCCGGGATAATTTCCGTGGGATATACGCATTTACCGTCATCATAGTCTCCCATCTGCGCCCTGCGCGCTAGCGCCGCACTGCGCTCATCTTCCTTGCTCAGTTGTTGTGCAGGGTCTGCGAGGCCGAATTTGGTAAGCTACAAGTAAAGTTAGCAATAAATAGCATATCACATATCGTGCAAAACAGAATACCTTCCCAGCAATATGTTTCTCATCGATACTTGGAATAGACGCTTTCAATTCCTTGACAGCTTCTTTCCTTTTGAGCGCTTGGTACCCAAGGATAGCTCCTGCAACAGCGGCCCCCGAGAGCACAGCCGTAGCAGCCAGCTGTGTCTGCTGGGAGCCAGCATGCCGCTGTATCCAAGAAGACATTTTAATAATCTATCACTTCGGCTTTCCCCTCCAGGTTTTATGTGACTTCTAGGTTGAGCGCGGCGGACCAACGTCAATGAACGGTTCAAACGATCTAGAAGTTCGTCAGATCAATGCGCATAGGTTTTAAGAATGAATCATTTTCAGGAGGGAAAAGATCTTCCAGGGACCAAAAAGTGCTTACCATTGCGATTTCTACAATAGAGCGACTACGTAATTCCATAGAATTTCT
Source organism: Aspergillus bertholletiae (assembly GCA_009193595.1). Classification (NCBI taxonomy): domain Eukaryota; kingdom Fungi; phylum Ascomycota; class Eurotiomycetes; order Eurotiales; family Aspergillaceae; genus Aspergillus; species Aspergillus bertholletiae. The sequence continues at coordinate 59,513 of ML736312.1, forward strand.
CGGAGTCTCGCCGGCGGTCACCATACAGTCACGTGTACCCCTCCCAATTAGTTGCTCTAGACAAAAACAGCTCGTCTCTCCCTCTTCTCTCAGCAAGTGGGTTTTCTTAATCTGATCGGCAAGCCTGGTGAGTTACTCATATACTTTTACCCCCTTTGTCCAATCATTCTCACTGACTCAAACCGGTATAGATCTTGAGAATGACTACTTTTCTTAATCCCAATGACGATAACCATTCACTAGAGCTTTTCATGACACCTGCGTATCTCACGATACAGGGCGATGGACTTTATCCTTCGCGCTGTCGAATGGAAGAAGACATCATGCCGCAGTGGAGATGAATGAGACGAGAACAGAGATCTAAGGGATTTTCAAAAGCACGTCTGTCTTACCTGCGGCGATGTCGCGTTTGTGTTCACAAAGCTGAACGCAAGTATCTTCCAAAGCTTATACCCTACCCTTTTTCTTCTTCTTTTTCTTCTTCTTCTTCTTCTTAATGCTCAGAATCTAGTGGCCAGGCTATGCATCCATCCTTTTATCTTGGTTCTTGAAGAATCTTGATTGTGCTCAACTACAAACACTGGAAAGATTCCTCCAGTTTACTAACACCAACACCACCTCCAAAACTGTTCTCGCCCGAGATTGCTCTCCTTCCAGCTTCGATTAACCCACTCCAGGCATACTAGATGCATATATCTCAGCTCCTCTCGCACCGTATGATAACTAAACTACCCCATATATACAGCATGGTCAAAGAAAAAGAATGTATGTGTGTGTGTGTGTGTGTGTGTGTGTGTGTGTGTGTGAGAGAGAGAGAGAGAGAGAGAGAGAGAGAGAGACAGACAGAGAATAAACAGAGAAGACTCTGCTGGCCGATGCTTCCCGTTTACTTTTGTTTGTAACCAGACAAATGATTACCCTGGTTGATTCTCGCTTTGATTTCTCTTCTTTTTTCATATATACCCCTTCCACTTGTTCTTCTTTTAAGGCGTTCATAGGATCATGATTGCAAGCCCGGTGATGAGGTGAAACCAAAAGCCAAAGTTGTATGGTATCCGGCCTTTTTTACGTGTGCAAACACAGTTCACAACAGCCTGGAAACCGATGAGAACCTGAGAGCTAATCTGAGGGCCATTTCACCAATCTTATATATTTATTTATCATGTATTTTTTTATTATTATTTACTTTTGGCTTTAGTAATTAGTAAAGTGTTCCAAGCATTTAAATAGTAGCCCATTGAACTACATTGTTATCCTATCTATGTGAAATTATATTCAGCAAAGTTCATTTTATCAACATCGACCATTCCAAATTCTTTCTCGTTGTCTAGGCTAAGGATGATTGATCTTTGGGTTGGTCTTCTAGACGAGCTCATAAGGTTGTCAAAAGCAGAAAATATACAGAGGTGACAGACATGCGCAGAAACAAGCAGATCACTCACTCGGTGGCCCACTCGCAAAACATACAGAGGTAACGTCGCCATTGCCAGTAGCTGAGGACGGCTGATGCCATGGGTCCAAAGTCACCGGTACCCTAACCTAACCAACAAGAGCCTCGCTTGACGGAATTTCATCCATTGGATGTGCATGGAATTTCTCAGCAAAGGTTACTTGGTACCGGTTGACAGATACATTGACACATAACTATTCGGAGTTTCTAATATTCTAACGGCTACAGCCAAGCTAGAGTCCACAGCGCCGGCAAATTCGGCCATCTCTCCTGCCAGGCCGCAAGTATTTCCGGGACCTTCTCATCGAAACACCTTCGAGCTTCACCAGTTCCGTTTTCCCAGCCATCAGGATTATTCGCTTTGCGTTCCTGGGTGGCAGATTCGTTGAGCCGAGTAGCTAGGTCGAGAATGGCCCTTCCTCCGACCAGAGCTTCCTCGTGGTTATCTTTAATATCGACATTGAATACATGGACGGGTCGGTTGAGGAGCGACCCTTTATTCATGAGATCATCCACAACGGCATCCCAGCAACGCTCCTCGCAGGTGATAATGACATCGACCACGCCTCCCTCGGTCCCCAAGGCGCCTTTGTCGCCTTTCGAAACGTGGTCCACGCGGGGCATACCTGGGACCCAGTCTTGGAAGCGCTCCGGGCCCCATTTCAGGTTCCGGTTGCGTTCAAGCATGTTTAAAAGTCCGTTGTTACGATAGAGCCTCTCGTCCTTGGAGAACAATTCCTCGTACATTTGAGAATACGAGGTGGTATTGAAATTGTACACATTAGGTTGCGTAATGGACGGACCTGGCAGACGGACCAGGGAACCTGTTCCAAAGGAGATAACAGGGAAGGGAGATGGTGCAGTAGATAGACGGAGATGGGCTTCCATCGAACGGTTTTGGTTCGAGGCGCACACCGTGCAAAATTTAAGTTTGTATGAGTCTGACTGCTGTTCCTGGGTGGGTGCAGCTACAGTCCCGTCTGAAGACTCGGTTTCCGTTGATGCTGCCATGGCAGACTCAGGAGGGGGAGGGGGAGGAGGCGGGGGATCCGGGGTTGCAGTGCCCGCACTGGCTAATCTTGGATCATAGGCCATCTTTCAGAGAATTATATGCAGACCAAAACAGAAGAACAAAAGTGTGTTTGTGTGATGAGGAAGGGAGGGGGGGTTCAAGAATCAGAATCAAGGAGGCTGGAAGATGTGTTCACTAGGTCTCTGCAACGACTACACGGCATTAGCAATGTCACATAAAACTACATCGGCGAGTAATGGCAGCAGTGATTGAATTGCATTGATTCAGAAAGATGAAAAGCGTATAATAGGTTTGTCCGCATAATGTGCTCGGACAGCTCCAATAATAGAGATCATCATGCAATTGGGATAAGAAGGGCGAAAGAAAGGAAGGGTATTCGTACCTTAGAGGATCGTCGCATTATCTGCAATACAATCTATTAACTATAATTCTGCGGCTGCGTTTGTGGTGAGCAAGGGCCGCAGCCCTGAACGGTAAAGAGTGAGGAAGAACTTTGCAAGCATTGTGCTCCGCGTCGAAGCTTTTGTGGTCACGCGTGCTTAGTCAGCACTAGCTTCCCGAGGCTTCCTCAGGTATCCATGAATGAGTGCCTCAGGAAGGTGTGGGTGGGGCCGCGAGAAAGTTGTTGTTTGTGGCCGGCGAGATTTAACCTTCCCAAAAGTCATCTCTGGTTCAGCCAATACAGTTCGATGTTGTATTTTTGACAGTGGAAAAGAAGTTCTATTAGACTCGACCACTACGTAGTAGTCCATATATTAGTACTAGTATGAGTAGATATCAGACAAATATCAGATGCATCAAGTCGCACGGCTTGAGGGGGCAGCAAAGTGATTCTCAGCAGAAATATCGTCTGGAATAGGTAGGTACCAGGAGCTTACGTTCCATTGTTACCTCCAGTAATCCCCTCTCCTTCCCCCCCCCCTTCTTCAACTCAATAACCACCAGAGTGCCCAGACACCGGGTCAGCTGTTTCAGAAAAACGAGTTGAAAGAGAAAGAAGCACAAGAATTCATGATGAAGGCAGCCTTGCTCGTCGTTGACATGCAAGAAGACTTCTGTCCACCTGTAGGTCGCCTTGAAGAGAACTACATCGGATGACCTAGATGTTTAATACTTACTGGTTCCCAACAGAACGGGGCTCTTCCAGTCCAGGAGGGGCGCGCAATCGCACCTATTATAAACTCCTTGCTGGCACACCCGGGGTTCGCTGTTCGGGTGGCTACGCAAGATTACCATCCAGCAGGCCATATCTCCTTTGCCAACAGCCATCCCCCTCCCAACAACCGCCCTTTTGAGAGTGTGATCAACGTGAACAACCCGGCACCGGGCAAAGGACACGAAACCAAATCACAAAACTTGTGGCCGGTGCACTGCGTTGGGGAAACCGAGGGAGCCGAGATCATCCCCGAGATTGATACCGGAAATATCGACCTGTATGTGAAGAAAGGCATGCATTCCCAGGTGGAAATGTACTCCGCTTTTGCCGATGCCTTCGGGAATGTTGATCCTTCAGTCACGTCTCAATCGGTGGACGCCGACCTCAAAGGCTTCCTGGTTCGCAAGGGCATCACGGATGTCTTCGTGGTCGGGTTAGCGGGCGACTATTGTGTCAAGCATACAGCCATCGATGCTGCGAAGGTAGGGTTTGTGAGTTACGTTGTTGAAGATGCCACTCGGTGTGTCGTGCCGGGTTCGGGCTGGGACGGAGCCAAACGGGAATTGAGGGAGGCGGGAGTATCCATTATTCACTTGGATGGCCCCGAGATTTCGGGCCTGGCGATCTGAGCTCCTAAATTGTACTTCTTCCAATGCAACTGACTAGAGTAAATTCGTTGTTTGGTTGTATTAGTTGGATGGCGGGGCGGTGTGCTTCTTGTTAGTCTGTCTCGCCCCCCTAGAGAGTCGTAATTGCCCAAACCGAAAGATAGTTTCAATAGTATTCTAAATAGTTTTAGCTGGACATAGGACTGCAGCTTACGGCTTGTCCTATATACTACCAGGAGTCATATAAGGCTTTCTATTCCCGGTTGATGCTGTCGCAGATGTGGAAGGATCAACAGTGTACTTTAACGGGGGCCACTAATGCAGCGGCCAACGCCACAGTTCTATATTCGATGTACCAATAGACCAATAATCACATCAAAGATCCTTGTCGGCCATTTGAGGGGACTTTGGATGAAAACGGAATCTGATATCATACCGATTACCGAACACCAATTACCACCATCCCTTCGACGCGACTCGGTATATTCGATACGCAGCTACTTGCATGACAGGTCTCCACTGTGACGTATGCCTGCGCATCCCTTCAATGGTGATGATCTACTCCAACCACCGAAAAGGCCACCATCGATGAGAAGGATCCCCCGGGATGAGATTTCCGGTTGCCCTTCATGAAACAAGGGTGTGTGTGTGAGCCATAAGTCGACAATCCCTTCTTGAATGGTTCTCGGGGGCGTGGACCATCTAACGAGTAACGACGATCCTCCTCGAAACCGACGGTTGCCACGCCCGACCGTTATTAGGTATGGGGTAGTCACGACTCCTTTTCTTTGTCTATGGGTGCTCTTACCGATTCCTACGCAATACCCTATCTACACCCTCCTTTTTCCTTTTTTTTTTTTTTTTTTTTTTTTTTAATCTGCTAGAGGTTGCTATCCCCTGCCACTAGATCTTGTATCTAAGTCATGGCAACCACACTTCGAGCTTCTGTCCCCGCCACAACTTTCACATTCGGTAGAAAGTTGGTAGCGCCCGATGTGAGGACCGCTACAACGCCGTTGCACCCGACTCCCAACTTGTCAAGTGGATCCTTACCGTATTGGCTGGTCAACATCTCTCCAGACAGATGGCCAGCTGAATGTCCTAGCTTTCTCCGTGATATTGGTAAGAAGGACATTCAAATCCTATCGACTCCTGACGAACAATTTAAGAGACAAGGGTGGGATCTGGTGAATGAAATCGTCCGTGAGTGTACGACAGTGCCGAATATTGGAACCCACATCTAATGATCTAGGAACCAATCAAATCGATCGTTTTCAACGCCTTCCCAGTGATTTGAGAAAATATCTCGAATATAAGGAGTGGATCGTCGCCGAATATGGATCCATCATGCGGTTTGTTGTGAAGGAGCGACTACACTGGGGGGAAGGCAGTCTCGACGACCTTAAGCCCAGAGGGCGCCCCTTTGAGTTTGACGGTGAGTTCGTGTTCTGTCTCCCGAGATAGGGACCTCGGAGCCAAGTCGTTGATATTATATGTAGAGGATATTCGAATTTTATTCAACGACTGGCCGTACGGAACCGAGAAAGATATCATCCATCTAGTAGTGTGGACCAAGTTTGAGTTAGAAGATGACCCGGTGACCGACGATTTGACGCCGTGGGCCAGACAGGAGATTGATGATTATGTGAAGAAGACATTTTGCTCGCGAGTACCATCAGAGAGGGTATGTATCCCGTGTGTGTGTGTGGTGGCAGTGATGTCTGCTGCCTTCGTGATTCCGTCCGATGGTCAAGTGACTACTGACCATCATTCGCAGGTCATCTGGTTCAAGAACTGGAAGTCTCTAAAGTCAGTGCATGCGGTAGAACACTTCCATGTTATGATGTATAAACCGGATCCAGAATTCCTGAAGGAAATCACTGGAGGCGATGTTCCAATGGTTGCCAGGATGTGAGAGTTGTCTTTTTTTTTCTTTGATGGGTACTTTGACCGTTGTTGCTTGAAAGCGAAAGAGATCCCTTCTCTTTTTTTTTTGAAAAATTATTTATTAGTTTGGCGCTGATTCGGATGTGATAAATTTCGGGCCATGAATGCTTGTTTTGGCCTTGTGCTGTTCAAGGTCATATTTCCCCCCTTTCTTTTTGTCTTTCCAGACGGCTATCCCTCAGTCATCTTGTATAGAAGTTGGTAGAATAAAGAGTTAATAATCCACTCGAGGAATTATTCGGATGGAGAAACGTCCCACAGCACTACTTACCAAAGTATTCCGTAAATTACTAGCCTTTCAAATGGAACGTTCATCGAACAATCTCCGAAGGCCAATGCAGGGTATAAATTGTTATGAATGGCTACGTAACCCCCACTTGCCAAGATGGATGGCCCCTCCTCTATCGATGGAGCTCTCGAAGGATCGGTGAGGAAGGAAAAAAAAAATGATTGCCGTTTGTTGAGCATGTGTCCAGGGGAAATTCTCCTCCGCTCCGTGATTGCATAGGTCTCTCAGATCTTGGATGATCAGCCTTCCTAAGTGCAAAAGGTTCCTTTCAGCTCAGGTCGATCTATTTAGAAGAGGGGTAGGTACCAGTACATCCATCAGACACATAGCACGGCGGCATGTCTGTAAGTATCCGAGTGGGTGGTGGGAAACGATCTTCTGTTGAGATTCATGCGCTCTTTTTTCTTCTGAGGATGCAGTATCCACCGCAGCTTATATAAATCATAACCCACCTCAACAGGGGACTGATTTTTCTCTTTCTCGTATTTTCTTTTCCCATACGGATTCTTTCTTGTTGTCGAGGATTTCTTAAGGGCAGAAATCTAAGTTGTAGCTCCTGGCCTGTCTTTCTGGCACCTGATTGATATCAATCAGGTGATTGACCTGGAGGACCACCACCGCCAGTATTCAAGTTGTTGCTTTGCTTGATTGATTAAAGAAGAAACAAAAACGAAGAAGAGAACGAATACGAAACTAAAACAAGAATATCCCCAACGCGACTACTACACTACATTTACTACTCCGGTTTCTATTCTACCCCAAGCGGCAAAATCAAAGAACTTCCCTGAACAACCGTCTTCGTCAAGATATTGATTTTTGTACTGTATGTGTTGTTAGTCGGCAGTCATGGCCATACTCCCGCATATTCGCCGCCCGTCGTCGCTGGCGAGTCCTACTAGTAAGTTACATACTCCGTACTACAAACATACTTGACTTTCCGGATTTTATAACGTCACATTGCCGTCGGTTTGTCTGTTTTGTTTGTGTTTTTTGTTTTCCTTTTTTTTTCTTTTTTTTTTTTTTTTTTTTTTTTTTTTTTTTTTTTTTTTTTTTTTGTTTGTTTCTTTTTTTTTTTTTTTCTTTATTTTTGAATTTTGAATTTTGAATTTTGAATTTTGAATTATTATTATTTTTTTTTAATTTCCTTCCCACCTGCAAAAAACGTCATCTCTTAACCCAATCTTTCCCCCTCCTTCTCCTCCGCCTTCTTTCCTCCCCTCCCCATACTTTTTGCACCATTGCGTACATAAAATACGTCCCCATACATACGTTCCTATTTTGTAGTTGATTTCCCTTTCCCCTCAACACCACATAGTTGACATCCCACCACCTTTCTTCTATCTCTTCTCCCTCCTCCCCCTCCCCTCCCATCATGTCTGCTGACTGGGGCTCCTTCTTCATTTCTTCAGGTAACCGGTCATCCACGGATGAACCCAATGTTGTGGCCGGGGATGATGACACTGAACCCGATCAGGGTAATGGTACGTAGAAAGAAAGAAAGAAAAAGAAAAAGAAAAAGAACCAAAAATCCATTCCCCCCCCAAACCCCGGTGTCAAATGCATGGGAGAACTCTCTTGCGGTGGCATCTTCAAGAACTTCGGAAAGATGCTGACCGCTCAGTCTTGTCGCATATCATCAGTCAGCTTCGCCCGGGGGCTGATCTGAGTCGAGTGGTGCTACCTACCTTTATTCTAGAGCCCCGGTCCATGTTGGAGCGGATCACGAAGTATGTGCGAGACATTGTCAGTGCGGTGTCGATCAGAACTAATCTCACCTGGTTATTAGCTTCATGGCCCATCCAGAGACCCTGCTACCTATGCCCACCGTCGATGATCCCCTCGAACGCTTCCTCTCTGTGGTCAAATTCTACTTGAGCGGTTGGCACATTAAGCCTCCGTATGTGTGCTCTTGTGGCTCTCCGTCGCACGGGTGAACTGGAACCTTCGCTAACACTTTACGGTAGAGGTGTGAAGAAACCGCTCAATCCCATCCTGGGAGAAACTTTCACTGGCTACTGGGATTACCCAGATGGCACCCGTGGATACTATATCGCCGAACAAACCTCCCATCACCCTCCCAAATCGAGCTATTTCTTCATGGCCCCCGAGCATAATATCCGGATAGATGGTACGTTGATACCCCGCAGCAAGTTCTTGGGCAACTCGGCCGGAAGCATGATGGAGGGAATCGCCGTTCTGCGATTTTTGAACCGCGGTTCGAACAAGGAGAAGGGCGAGCGATAGTATGTTTCGTCCATGTCTGCATCCGTTCATAGCGCTGCTACTGACAGGCAACCCTAGTTTCTTAACTCAACCGAATATGTACGCCCGGAATATTCTAATCGGAAAGATGAAGTACGAGCTGGGCGACCATAGCTATGTCAGATGCCCGGAAAACAACCTGGTTGCCGACATCGAATTCAAGACCAAGGGCTACTTCACCGGAGCCTATAACCAAATTGGGGGAACGATCAAGAATAGCGAGACCGGTCAGGTATACTACGAACTGTCAGGTTATTGGAACAAGGAGATGTTCATTACAGATGTCCGGGTATGTTTGTCCCCAAACAAGAAGAGTAAAAATAAACGCATGTACCAGCCACTGATATCTAATTGACGCAGACTCATAAGAAAGAGACTCTGTTCAACGCAAGCACAGCCATCCATACCCCTCCCCAGGTGCGGCCCATCGCACAGCAGGGCGAACGCGAGTCGCAGCGGCTGTGGCAGACTACTGTTAAGGCGATCGTGGAGCGGAACCACGAGGTTGCCACGGATGAAAAGACGAAGATTGAAGATCGTCAACGAGAAGAAGCAGCCAAGCGGGCCAATGACGGAGTGGAGTGGCATCCCAAACTCTTCCGTCGGGTTCAGGGGGGGCCTGGTGGCGCCGACGAAGGCGAAGAGGATCTCGACTGGATCATCAACGCAAAAATGTAAGTATCCACTGGTGCGCAGGGTTGATTTCAAACTCACGAGAGTTGCAGTGACGAGCACAACCCCGAATTGGCCACCAAGCAGATTCTATCCATTGCCCCAATCTTGGAAGGTCAGGCCGAGTCCTCTGAATACCAAATCCCACCTCACAAAGAGCATGACACGGCTCTACCTGATCACAGCGGCGCTGCCCCGGGTGCAGCGCAGCCCGCCTCCGGGAGTGACAAGCTCGAAGAGGTGCATCGCAAAGACACCCGAACATCGGACGTCGACACTTTCGTGGATGCCGAGCCATGACCGTGTCTTCGTAGGGATATGTGTAACTCGCATCTTGGTGGTTTAGTACCTAGTGACCACATCTCGAACCAAACACGGGTCTCGGAGGGTTAATTAGATGATAGAAAAAGAGGAGAGTGAGAAGCAAAAAGGAAACGGTAGTGCAACCCAGAGTTACAAACGTGTTTAGCCTGCAGTGACGGAGCGAGTGAAAGAGATGTGACTGACTGACTGACTTGATCGTTCATTGGAAGGTACCGTCAGACCATATAACTCCCGGACCTGTCATTCAAAACCAGGCTTCGACCGATGTGCTCTACCGAACCTCTACTGGATACCCGATTGAATATTCTGTCTTTATAATTAGTATACCATATGGCAAAAAAATAAAGGGTTGGTTGATCGGCATGCATATAGGAGTATACGAAGGACGGATGGAGCATATAATCTGTCGAGTTTCGTGATGTGAAGTGGCTACCCTAATATACAGTGAAAGAGTCGTGCTCTTCTACAATATAATCAAAATACATTTAACACCATTCCCTTCTAACCGCATACCGTGGATCAGATAAAACATTCAATAGATTGTATATTGCACGCAATATGATATTTAATATGGTACACTGAACTCCACTGGTATCACATACAGGAACCACCAAGACAACCGACATGATCAACGCCGATACCACCAACACCAAGAAACAAAATGCATATGTGCAACGTGAACCGAGACACGAAGAGAGAAAGTGTGAGCGCGTGCGCAAAGAGGACAAAAGGAATCAAGCAGAAAACAATTCCCCTCTCTGCCCAGCGCCTCTCTCCAACTCCCGTCGTCGACTATTCTTACTCGCAGATCCACCGCCCTCTGTCTCCTCCTCCTGTTGTGCAATCTGCTCCTCGATCTCTTTCTCCGTATCCTCCCGCAGCCCCAGAATATCCGGCGGGATAAAACTCATCTGCACGCTCGGCGCGCCTTGCATATACCGCAACTGCTCGTGGATGGATTGAACGAGGCCGGATAGGTAGCTGCGCGTGTTCTTATTCTCGAGCTTGCGCATTTCGCTCAGCGGTGGGAACAGCGAGTAATCTGGGCCGAAGTGGTTGCGGAAGGCGACGGTTTCGGGGATGTTGGGGTCGATGCTATCCTGGGCATCGATCAGGATGGAAGTCTCGTGGGCCCAGGCGCGGGATACATTGCGGGGAGTGTAGCCGCCGCCACCGACGACGAGGAGAGGGAGGCCGAAGGTTTTGACGTAGGCAACGCAGGCACCGTGGGCGCCGACGTTGAGATTGAAGCAGCCAAGGCGGTCGCAGCCAAGAGAGTCGGCGCCGCATTGGAGGACGATTGCGCCGGGTTGGTAGGTTGAAATGCAAGCGCCAACAACTTCGCGGAAGAGATTGATGTAGGACTCATCGTCAATGCCGTCGTTGAGGGGAACATTGACGGCGTGGTGCGCACCGGGGTTCAGTGGGTGGGTTGGGCCGGTGCTGTCCCGGGGGCCGGTGCCCGGGAAGAAGTTGTCCTTGTCGTATTTGTGGAAGGAGACGGTCAGGACACGGTCGGTGGACCAGAAGGCTTGCTCGACACCGTCGCCATGGTGCACGTCAATGTCGATGTACATGACGCGCGGGTGCAGGCGGAGGAGCTGTAGGACGCCAAGGACGATGTCATTCACGTAGCAGAAGCCGCTGGCTTCGGCCTTTTTGGCGTGATGGAGACCGCCGGACCAGTTGATTGCGATTTCAGATTGGTTGTTGCAGAGCTTGCGGGCAGCGTCAATGGAACCGCCCGCGTAGAGGGAGCAGTAGTCATACAGGCCGTCGAAGATGGGGCAGTCGTCACCAAAGTTAAAGCGCGCGATGTTCTCGCCTTGCTCTGGATTCTCCATGTCACCGGGGACGACCTGGCGGAGAAAATCGAGGTAGTCTGTTTTATGAAACTCGGCCATTTCTTCGTAGGTCGCTGAGCGAGCGAAATACAGGTCCATCGCGTGGTGCATGCCGTAGGCCATGACGAGTTGTTTGGTCAGAGTCAGACGCCAGGGTTTCATCGGATGCGACTGGCCAAAATGATGCGGCTCGACAGCCGGGTTGGCATGCCAGGAGACACGGTAGCCCTTGGGGCGAGCGATTCCATTCTGTTGGCGTTCATGGATGGTCTTTTGGTCGAGGGTGAGGGTGGGAGTTGACGAGGAGGGAGGGGCGTACTCTTGGACGATGGCAGAGCGTGCCATGATGTGAATTGGAGATGAGGGTTAATTAAGCGCAGAGAGAGGGGGTGAGGATGGTCGGGAAAGAGAAGAGACGTCAGGTATCGAGAAAAGAGCCCCACTGGTAGGTGAGCATTCTCAGAACATTCTGAGGTAGCAAAAGTGGAGGCGGCGAAGGCGAGAGAGAGGTGAAAGAAGATATGATAAGCGGAAGAAGAAATCCCCAGACGACGCAATGCCAAGAAAATCCCGAGTTACGCCCGACCCGGACCTCAACTTGTTCCCTCCCCCGGTGTCGGCTTCTACGCCCAGTTGATGTCGTCGATCTTCACAAACTGGAGACATTAGCCTCAAAAAGCTTGTCGCAGATTTCCTACTGCACAACACTCTGAACTGCCGACCCCGTTACCCGGCGTAGCCCCTTCCTAGCGCATATAAAGTTGTGGATCCGGACGTAATTCAACCCAAGACCGCTCTTAAAACTAATGATCAACTACATCCTACGCCTGATCTCCAGCTGAACCCCTGCAGCGCACATGATGCCGATGGTAACAGCAGCTACTAGTCTTCGGCGCACCCTTGAAGACCCAGGCACATTCGTTGTCGCCCCGGGTGTATATGATGGCCTCTCCGCACGGATTGCGCTCTCCGTTGGGTTTGACACCCTGTACATGGTAGGCTAAGCTTGTCAGTCCCTCCGCTACATATCTAACTCGCATAGACCGGTGCTGGCACCGCCGCCTCTGTGCACGGACAAGCCGACCTGGGGATCTGCACTCTGAATGACATGCGTGCCAACGCCGAAATGCTCTCAAATCTTTCGCCAACTACACCCGTCATCGCCGATGCTGACACTGGGTACGGTGGTCCAATTATGGTCGCTCGCACAACCGAGCAATACTCGCGCTCTGGCGTAGCAGCCTTCCACATTGAGGACCAAGTGCAGACGAAGCGCTGCGGGCACCTGGGAGGGAAGATCCTCGTAGATACTGACATCTATGTGACGCGCATTCGTGCTGCGGTGCAGGCACGACAGCGCATCGGTAGCGATATTGTCGTTATTGCCCGGACAGACTCCCTCCAGACCCACGGCTATGAGGAGAGCGTTGCACGTCTACGAGCAGCGCGTGACGCTGGTGCAGACGTAGGCTTCCTCGAGGGAATTACGTCTAAGGAAATGGCAAGGCAGGTGGTGAGGGAGCTGGCTCCATGGCCGATGCTGCTGAACATGGTCGAGCATGGAGCTACTCCGTCAATATCGGCAGCTGAGGCCAAGGAGATGGGATTCCGTATTATTATCTTCCCATTCGCTGCTCTGGGCCCGGCCTGTGCAGCCATGCGCGACGCAATGGAAAAGCTGAAGGTTGATGGTATCCCCGGCTTGTCCAAGGACATGACTCCGCAGATGTTGTTCCGGGTCTGCGGGCTGGATGACAGTGTCAAAATCGATGCGGAGGCCGGGGGAGCGGCGTTTGAAGGCGGCGTTGATCTGAAGTAAGAATTATGCCGCACTGTACGGTAAATGAGGATCAGCAGTGACTATATGAGTAAAAGCATCGACTATTATCATTTTATACCAGGAGGAATGAGGGGTTCGACCGTTATCTTCTCGTTGCGTGATATTGGATCTAGAATCTTTGTTCATGGTACGGCATCTTGGCCTCCATATCCCTGTTATATTTCGCACAACTCTCGTAGAGTGCCTCGCACGGTGCCTGTGATACATGGGGCGTGGGAGACCAATATACTTAGTTTGAATACATTGCTCCAACAGTGGACGGGGCGTATATTTTTCTTGGTCACGATGCCGCGTCAGTAGCATATGTTAAGTATACTCAGTGATAGTCAGGCCAAAGAGATAACATAGCGTATAGTCTCTGTTTGGCATTGTGCGATTTTAACAGCGAGTAGTGGCGAGCTCAGCGATGATCGCGAATTGCCTTAGTACAAGAAAATGGTAAAGATATTCCAGACCCAGGATGAAATGGATCGTTAGTACTCCGTAGAGTGTTCCATATGCACATCGAACGAATAGGGTGGATCACTCTAAATCCAAGTGATGAGCTTGGCCGACATCACATGATCCCTGGTTTGCCGACTGCCGACATAAAGTTTCAAGGATCATCCAAGACAGCTTACGAGTCCCTGGTCCGTGTTGGTACCGCCGGCCAGTACTCCGTGAATTGATGGAAAGAAAAGGGTGAAGCTAGGAATATCTCCGGCTCAAATTTGGAGCGCGGAAAGTTGCTGCAGACATGAGCTCATGTACGGAGTAATCTCCCGTTTCATGGTCAGTCCTTACTTGGTTCCGTCGTCAACCGTGGAACGCGAACCCACAACAGTGTTGTTTATTTATGTCCCAATTGTGTGGTTGTCGTTATGCACATAGATGCGTTTAATTACCCACGGAAGTCCGTTTCCCTCATTTCCGATTTTTGTCTGGTGTTGAGACTTTTCAAGTGAGGGTACACATCCCGGGCAGACATTTCTGCTTTAGCGCGCACCTTCCGCTTGTACCCTCACAGACCAACTCCCAGAGGCTAATTGGTGGTAATGGCAGCAGTGGGCTTGGACACAGGCACGGGCGACCAGGGTGGATCGGACTCCTTCGTTAGTCCGGAATCCTATGGTGCCGACCCCCATTGACCCACGACAAGTAGCTCGGCGTTGGCTGGAAGGGTCTACTGAAGTCTCTGTCAGTGTTGCCTACCGAGATACAGGCTATGGGGTGAGGCCTTGAGAAGGGGAAAGGAATGCAGGCCGGAATTGATCACAGTCAAGGATCAGTAAGGTACTGTACCCCGGAAAAAAGAATGTATATCGCAAGTATCTCCTGTTTAAGATGAGGCGGGCGCTAGAAGCCCAAGAAGTAACTTGTTTATGGTGCGGGATATGGACGATACCATAATACCATACCAATCCACAGGTACGGATACTGCCGGCCAGGTGCGAATTAACGTACAGTACGTACATCGTACTGTACCTGACATTGCGGTTAATGGTGGAAGAGGGGGCATACCTCGAGAACAGAAAATAAGGGGGAGAGAGGAAAAAAAAAAAAAAAAAAAAAAAAAAAAAAAAAAAAGGAAAAAAAAAAAAAAAAAAAAAAAAAAGAAAAGAAAAGAAAAAAAGGGAAAAGGAAGGAAAGGAAAAGGATAGTGTGATAGAGAACCATATTCATTGGCTCCATAGTCGACTCGACTAACCCTCGTATGAAAAAATAAAATGATTGACCGCACCGTTCGTCAACAAGATGCCCGATAATCTCGAGAGCTCGCGACGTGGCGGGTCTGTTGTTGGACAAATGCACTACATTGTTGGCCATGCAGGAACCCATCAGGCAGCATTCCATCAATCTAATCATGATGATCGGAATGGAGATGTGACGGACACGTCAAATATCGATGATCTGATGGATGGATGAGTCGACAAGAGTGATCCTCGACCGGTAAACGCAAGTATACCGTACGGTAACCACGGTCAAGGTGTGATCAGCCCGGCGACGGTTCCAAGGGACCAGAGTCTCGACCGCAGGTGGCAGTGGACCCTTCAGGGTCCTCTGCACCAATGGAGACCCTGAATAACCAGGCCAACAGCGACGCTCAGGTACCGAACCAATGAGTAACGGCCGCTATTCTCGTGTCCCCTGATCGGCCCCCTTTTCATTTAATGAACCCATTGATAGCGCTTGGGGGGAGAAGTATTATTACGCTGAAACTTCCCACCCCCGGTCGCTTCTGCTTCTCTTTTTCTTTCTTCTTCTTCGTCTCTATCACGATTTCCGTTCCTTCCCCTGGGTTCGTAACACATTCCTTTCGTTCGTCGTGTTTGAACAGAGCCTGTGGTTGCTCGAGACATTCCTTGAATCATTCAAAACACATTCCTTGATATACTTTGCGTCCCCTTCGGGTTATCGTTCTGTGACAAAGATACCGACCGTGATATACCCACATATCTCGTACATACTACTACATAACCTTGGTTTCCTGTGAACATCCAACGCGGTTTTTTTTTATATCCATTTCATCATGCAGATCAAGAACTCCATGTTCCTGCTCACGGCGTTGACGGCCGGCTCCGCCGTCGCCCGTATGCACGGCCATGAGCGCCGTCACGCCCACCACCACCTGCAGCACGAGGAGAAGCGCGCGGTCGGTGATATGGTCTATGCCAACATCAATGGTGTCTGGCAATCCTGGATCAACGAGTGGTCCGGCCATGCCACCTCCACCGCCACCTCCGGCTCCTCTCCCACGACGGCCTCCACTGCTGGTTCCTCCGCAAGCACTCCTGCCGGCAGCGCTGCCCCCTCCGCCACCAGTGGCCCTACCGTGACCACCCCCGGATCCTGCAAGGAGTGGCATGCCTTCCAGGACGGCGATTCCTACACCCGCGAGGGCTTCGGACAGAAGACCAAGAACAACGGTATGGCATACATTAACTACATTGGCAACGTTGGCGACCCGTACGGCAGCAACATCATCGAGGTCTCCGAGAGCAAGGCCTGTGAGTACAAGCACGTCGTCCGTTTTGACGGTAACGAGAAGGAGACCTGGACCGTTGCCTTCTGGAATAAGATGGGCCCCGATCTTAAGCTCACTGGTTGGTATGGCAATGCTGTCCTGACCATCAAGATCAACCCTGGTGAGAGCAAGTATGTTGCTTTCGACGACGACTCTCAGGGTGCCTGGGGTGCCGCCAAGGGTGACAAACTTCCCGTGGACCAGTACGGCGGATACGCCTGCACCTGGGGTGAATTCGACTTCGGCAACACCTCCAACCAGGGCTGGTCTGGCTGGGACGTATCTGCCATTCAGGTCCAGAATGCCGGTCTCGCTGTCCAGGGTATGAAGATCTGCACCCACGACAACCAAAAGTGCTCCTCCATCTCCAACCTCGCCTCCTTGGTTGAGAACGCCTACACTGCTCTCGAGGCCGGTATTGACGGCATTGGTGGCGAGTGGACCGCTGGCGCCCTCCGTCTGGTCACCACCATCGACTTCGAATAAACGTTGTTTCTCTGCCCCGTCGGTTTCTTTTTTTGTTTTTTTCCTCTCCCCTTCTATGACTATTCTTTTTGCAAAATTGATTAGGGGTTGGAGGTGTTGTTCTCTTCATTGTACGCGGTGTGCAACGGAACTTGAGCATCAAAGGCCCATGGTTCCATCAAATCCTTATACCCGTGACTGCCATCCGGCCTTGACGATAGTGCATTTATTTCCATGTACATACATATATACCACTTTGACTGTCTATTGATTTAGTTTCATATCACGATCAAATTACGTACGATCTTGTCCATCCTCTCTACGCGTAGCATTCCACATTGTTCACTCGGAATGTCCATGACACATACATACCACTCCTTTTATTTTCAACACCCTTTCGCCCAGGTACCTCTACCCCACAACCTCTCTACAACAAAATATAGCCCTAATTCGACCCCGCCACCCAGACAAACTACCCTCGCAGCCCCCAATCCCCAATCCCCAAATAAAGCAACTCCCCCCCATATACGGAGTACTCCGTACAGAGGATATATTAGATACGGGCCCCATCTATAAATAGTAACCCTCACGTCAGCCTCTTCCCCAATTTTATAATTGGCATCATCATCTCTCTCTCCACTACTCCGTATATTCAGGTCAAACAAACGGTAGGTATAGTCCATAATTGCTATTCTCCCATTTATAGAGTTCGCTTAATATTAGTGATCTCCACTTGGTAGACCGGGTCCAAGAATATGGGGTCGATAAACCGTAGTTTGTGGAATTAAGGGGTGGGGGTGGGGAATGTGTTGTGTATATGATCTTTTTCTAGACTGGGGGGTGTAGGGAGAGGGAGAGAGAGAGATTTATCAGGGGGTATTAATAGGAATGGTTTTATATGGAACTTTTTTTTATTGTTTGCTTGGGTGGCTAGAACTTGGATAGTAGTTGATGGGTGGTTTTCTAATGGCTTTGTAGGTGTTTGCGTATAGTATGGTATAGTATACTGTGCTCTGTATGTATGCACATGCATGCGTATATGTATGTATATAGTATGGTAGTAGTTGCATTATATGAGGTATCGGGGGCGGAGTAGACTAATAGTTAGTGGTGTAAATGTTCCATATGTGTATCTATGTCCTGTCTTGGTGGATGAGGTTATGGGAATGAGAATCTGGAACGGATATATCTTGATATTTGACAGGACCGTTCATTGGCCTTTACGTCGGCGGATGGTGATATATGGAGGTGGGTTGTTGTCGTATAACCTGCATAGCTAGACGTTCAATAGTTGGGCTCTAACAGGTTAATAGAATCTTGATTGATTGGTTGTTGTCATAGAAATGAAATTGCGATAATTGAATACATGGAACGTCTATGTGTACTCTGGACAAGGAGGTGCGGTGTTGACTTATCTGTTTGATGGAAAGTGTATGTGAGTGGTATTAGAAGCGTGTTGTTGAAGGTATAATCATTCACAGAATAGGGAGTGAAGAAGAACAATGGAAGAAAGGTATTCTATTCATACATATGTGGCTGAAAAAAAATTTTCAATGAAGTGAACAATTACAACCCAGCCAGGATACTCTCCACCTGAAGCGACCCGGGCTCTATATCCGGCATAGGCTCAAACTCATCATCCTCAAGCTCGTCTTCCTCTTCATATTCATCACTCACTTCGACAGAGAAAAATCCCTCGTACGCCATGTACCCGACCAACGCGGCAATGCCACCCACCGCGTATGCGATATTAACCAGAAGATCTTTCTTCTGTCCCTTCGCAAACGCAGAGAGCTTCTGGCTATCGGGCCCGGAGAGGCCCGAGTCCGGCGACTCCGCCGCTACCCGTAGCCTATCTTGAGCGCGGATGTCTTTGAGGATCGGCGTGTTATCGGCAAGGGCGCTAAAGAGGGTATTCCCCAGCGTAGTGAGGCGAGCACGTTCCGGTGCACGCCAAGGTAGTGATGAGCCGCTATTCGGAGTAGGGGTATACGCATGCGACACCTCGGCGTTGAGACCGAAGCACTGCTGGCGCATGCGCTCGGTATACACTGTCAATCGGGACGCCTTGCTCTTCATTGCATCGCGGAGCCATGAGAACGATAGTTCCGGAACCAGAGCCAAAGACAAATATCCAACAGCCAAACAGTCCAAGCTAGATGGACCTTCGTTCTCGCCCGTGAGGAGATACACTTTATCGCCCAGGATCTCTTCCAGCGGCTCGAAGAGCTCCCCAGTCAAGGCATCCAGTCGGAATTGGTTCTGTTGCGAGGTCTTTCCCAGGAGACTTGTGACGGTATCACGCGGCCGGCTGATGAAGTTGGGTGGGATCTGGCCGGCTGCGACGGCGGCCGAGTGTTCACGCTGGCGCTGTTCTTCAATGGCCTGTAGATCTAGTGACGAGAGTCCGAGATGATCTGTTCGGGCTTTCGCGGCAGCGTGAATTTTTGGCGGGAGAATCCATTGGCTCGGCCACTGAAGGATGGAGCCGTAGGCGGGAGAGGTCTGGTTGTAGTAGTTCTGACTGGTGACGTAGAGGGAGAGGTCGACGAGAGCATGGGCGCGGGATTCGACGAAGGATGAGAATCTGATTTTTGGTCACCGGCACAGTTAGATGATGGACAGTAGCTAAAGTCAAATATGAGAAAAAATGTACCCAATTTTATCGGCCTTTTGCAAACCGCTCAACCCTCCATCTAAATCCCACTCGCCATTCGAGTATTGTCGGAGATAATCCACGATATTTCGGAAGCGGCTCACCCATGTTGAGCCATTTCGTAGAGCGGGCAATTCACCTAGGCACCCAATCAGATAACGACAGGGGCTTAGTTAGCCAATTGCGCTACAAACCCCAGATTTGCGACATGGATACTTACAGGTTGGGGACACGGAAGGATCGCTGCTTGCGACGAGCACCCACGCGTCCTTCGGCACAGCCAGAGAAAAATAGGCTATGGTTGCGAGGCATTGTGCCTCGATTGAGGGCAGGGAGAAGGCCGGGCCCCAGACATGGAGCTCCAGAACCATTTTAATGTCGATCTTGATTGTGTGTTTCTTGCGGCTGGAGTTGCAAGTGCCATGTTTGTGGCTTTGCGGAATTGGAGGTGAGGGATCACGTGGGGAATGCCGGGATCACCATGTATTTTGATCTGATTTCGTTTTGATTGATTTGCTTTGTTGTCCCGCGGCAATCCGGCAGAGAGGCACGTCCGCCGGATGCATGGACTACGACTAGTACCTCTTCAGTTCGCAAGTGAAATGAAGTCCGTGTTCAAATGGGGGAAATGTACGTCGGAGTCCAGTTGTAGGTTTCGCGAAGGAGGAGAATGCCACCTCAATCAAAACCATACATCAGTCGACAGAGCTGCGATGTTACATTAATCTCGTCAATGGCAATCAATTTAATTTTCTCCCTCTACCTCTTTATTTCCTTCGCGCTGCAGAAATATATTGGGAATGGGTCTTATCGGACACACTAAGATAGAAACCTTTCGATTTAACCGGTGGAATTACCGCCTACGGGATAGCCAGGAGGAGCCTCAGGTGAA
The DNA here is from genome assembly GCA_009193595.1 of Aspergillus bertholletiae. Classification (NCBI taxonomy): domain Eukaryota; kingdom Fungi; phylum Ascomycota; class Eurotiomycetes; order Eurotiales; family Aspergillaceae; genus Aspergillus; species Aspergillus bertholletiae. Next base: position 79,955 of record ML736312.1, read on the forward strand.
GAAACCAATTAATAACTAGTGCCCATTGACTAAGGGTGCCAAACGACGCGTGAGGGAATATGGTCACGGTATTGGAACACAGTACAAATGAGGGGGTCTTCGGGATTCCATTCCATCCGAAAAGTACACACTGACCCGTGCTGAAATGCGGAGTAACTAGGCCACGACACTTAGTGCAACGACTTAGGTTCAGCTCCATTCCATACAATCCCGCACATGGGACCAGAACAATCCAGGAAATGAAACACGGTCCCATCTGGATTGTACATGCAGCTGTTAGTACATAAGTTTGCAGTATAGTGGACAGAGCTCGGGGTCATTTGACAGCTCCGCTCGGCGGTTAGAACGCAACACCTCATTGATTAGGTTTGATGATCATCCACAGTCGTCCAGGCACCCAACAAACAAGGCATGGGCTGAGGGATTTACCCACCTGCACCCCTCGGGGACGCAAAGTCAATATCAGTCGGTCCTGATCGTCGTGGAGTTGTACAGTATCTATGTACAAAATACATAAGGTTATTGTGTTGGTATTACGTACTGAGAGAGGTAGTGTTTGGTCTGATGGAAGTAAATGCACGAACGGATGCACGAAAGAGACGCCACAGCTGCGAGCGGCTGTACGATTAGACTAGGTAGGTACTAGTATTAACTGTAACCTTTTCCCCTCCCCTTGTTATTCATCTTGTTTTTTTCTTTCTTTTTTTAGAAAAGAAAAAAAAAAAAAACACCGGCGTCTGATAATGCGGATGACCTCATCAACATAGGGGAGGGAAGGAAATTATGCGCGGCAAACGAGGGGAAAAAGTACAGAAAAGAGGGAAAAAAAAAAACAAGGATTATTGCAAGTTACACCCGCCAGCCGCCTTGCAAGGATTGATCGATAGTCGCGATTGTGAACAGGGACTAGTGGCGCTATCGACTCAAGATCCCTGCAGGTAATTCGGCCGACTCCAAAACGGCACGAGTCGGAGTCACATCATGAGTACAGACCATGCGGTCATCGTGAAACAAGTAAGCGCCGGTAGCGAGAAAGAGTGGAGATTCGGTTTAGGAGAATAAATTGATCTCATTGTTTGGTTCAAAACGCTTGCAGGAATGCAATGTGTGTTGGGTATATTAAGTCTATTATACATGCCGTTGCTTCAAATGAAATTAAAAGCCCCCATAAAAAAATAAGGCAGAGATGGTACAGAAAAGAAAAGAGAAAAGACCCATAATTAAATAAGCTTCGAGGAAAAGATCCCGCAAATAAGGATGGGGATTTCCAATAGCGCTTTGACATCGAGGATGGTCAAGAACATCCCATGCTTCGTAGCGACGTCTGGTTGGCTGAGGCATGAAATGCTGTCATGCTCTAAGCCTCCAAACGCCCCTCTGGTGTTCCATAGCTTTGCGGGGTTGTGCCGATAACGAGCCGTTGGAAACCACCGACGTGAGAGATAAGTGACAACGTGGGTGGGGAGATCGCAAACCCCGATAACTTTGATATTGTTCTTGTTGTCAGGTGCCTGCCTTGCATGACGCCGTCGGTCAAATCAAATGACCGTGCGAATCACTGGTGGCCTGATGTCGCAATGCCAAAGCGCCATTGCAGAAGAGGAGAGAGAAAAAAAAACGTGGCGCCGGCGCCTGTTTGGAGGATCGAAGTGTGAAGAAAGATTAACTCCCGCAATTAACGTCATTGCGCAGTTCCTAGCTGAACCTGGTTGAGATCCCAATGGAGTGTGAAAAGAAATCCGAAATGGTAGAAGCGAAGATGAGAGAAAATAGCGTCGAATAAAAGTTGTATGTCAGAATGCGTTCGGGGAAGATCAAAGCCAATTTGCAGTTCCGAAATCGAAAATCGTGATATCCATATGCCAAATGCAACGCCGTTTCGTAAGCGTCACGAGTCGGTTCGTGTTGATATTCTCACACGATGGGTTGAGTGAACCGCTCGAGAACGCCGGGTCGTCATTTCATCACAAAGCCCAAGATTTACTTAGGAAGAGGAGGAAGAGGACCCTTGGGAGGAGGGCCAGGGCAAGGAGGGAATTGAGAAGTAGAGCCACTGATGGAAGGCATTGTGAATGAGATTAATTTAGTGGTATTGGTGGTAGCGATGATGGTTGACAGTTGTATTGTAGCGGACCTGGACGGTGTAGTTGGCAGTTTCAGGAGTAGTGGCCTCTTAAGTTCGTAGGAGGTGCAGTCCAATGGTTTTCGATATCTTTGAAATAAGAAAAGGAAGAAACAACAGAAGACGAGGTCTGCCAGAGCTTTATATATAGGCTATGATCTTCGTCTATATTTTTTTTTTAAAAAAAAAAAAAAAAA
>ML736313.1:0-29837 GCA_009193595.1 Aspergillus bertholletiae
CTAGTTATAGCTGTCTGGGAATCTAATAGAACCCTAATAGGGTTATTATAGTCCAGCTGTTCAACTGTTTCAAGTGCTCTGCATACCCCTGCTAATTCTGCATCAAACACTTCTTTCCCCTGTCCTAGAGGTATTTGCTTGGTTATCCAGGCACCTGAAGGCTCTTGCCATGCAATACCTGCACCTGTTCGTCCATTATCCAGGCGAGACCCATCTGACCATATAGTCAGCCCTTTATATAGGGTGTTTGCTTGCTGAATAGCTTCTGACTCTATGGGCACCAGTATAGTGCCTGGGAAAGCTTTTGGAAAAGCCTCTACCGTCTCCTCCAACCCTGCTGATGGATCTGTCTTTAATATGTCTGCTATCTTAGCAGCTAAATATTGCCCTAGACTCCATGGCCCTCGTGCCCTAGGGCCATCGGCCCATATTCGATCATCCAAGGGTTGTTCCCCAGGCTGTGCGTAGCAGTCCCCCTTGCGGAAGCTAATAGGCAGTATTGCCTGCGTTGGGTGTCCTTAAGATAGCCCCAGTAGTCTTAGACTATATTGTCTCTGACGTTTGTCTAGTAGAGCTTCTGCTGGGGATAGGGCTGCCTCTTTGATAAGTGGTCCAACGGGTGTGGTTTTAAGCATGCCTGTAGTCGCGCGTGCTTGCCGATTAATCAAGTATTGGATCCCCTTTAGCCTGTTATTTTGACCCTGCCACCACAGCTCTGCCCCATACAGTGCAACCGCCTGTACCGCAGCTACTTGAATGCGTTGAACTAGGCCTGGTGGTAGCCCTTGGTCTCGGCACAGGGTCTGTATCTGTGCCTCCGCCCTGCGGGCTTTCCGTAGACAGGTATGATAGTGTGCTTTGAGAGTTAGGCCCCTATCTAGCCATACTCCCAGCCACCGTGTGGTCTCAGAGTTAAAGGCGGCTCTGTATCCTTCTATCTGGATTCTTGCTTGCTGTATCTGGTCTTTAAGCAGTCTACCCCTTTTTCTTGTAAACAAAACTGCTTCTGTCTTTTCAGTATCAAACTGAACTACTTGTTTCCTGCCTTGTTCTATAGCTAATTTAGCAGCCTGTTCTAGCTTCTGACAGGCTTCTTGTACTGAGCTGGCCGCTATCAATAGGGCTATATCATCTGCAAATGATATAACTCTGATACCCGGAACTGCTTGCTCAATAACTTGGAAAATCACTCCCAGATAGATAATGAAAAGAATCGGGGAAACTGGTAAGCCTTATGGGACTCCTGTATCTATTATTTGCACAGAACACTGCTGTTGATCAATAACCAGCTGGATTCTGCGATCTGCTAAGAATGATTGCACCCAGCGGCATAGATCTGGGTCTAGACCTAGGTCTAACATTCGCTTTACCAGTCTTATCGGGTCCACATGGTCAAAGACCCCTTTTACATCCATAAACAGGGCCCCTACCAGCTGTTTTTGGCCCCACGCTTGGTGCACCTCCTGAATTAGGCAAGCTACTGCGTCAATTGCGCTGCGTTGTCTTCGGCTACCCATCTGCCCTGGATATAGAACCCCAGCTGCCTCACAGTAGCTAGAGATAGCTTCCGCTGCCACCTTTTCCACTACCTTTCCTATACAGTTCAGTAAACTGATCACCCTGTAAGCCTTAACCATTGAATAGTCAGGTTTGTTAGGCTTGCGTAGTAGAATACCCTTTGCTGTCTTCCATGCTTGTGGGTGTAGACCTAGTCTAAAGCATGGGCGTACCAATACTACTATTCGCGTGGCGTCCCAGCTCCATAATAGTCTCAATACCCGGAAGTTGAGACGGTCTATTCCTGGTGCCTTTTGAACTGCCTGACTGAATAGAGCTTTTCGAACCATATTATGGTCCACCTGTAAGTGCATAGTTCCCTGTGGAATTGCACCTATTGTTTCACTCCTAGGAGCCCTAGGAAATAGGACTTCTCTGACCAAGGCCTCCTTTGCCTCTAGGGTAGTTGCTTGCTGCCCTTGAGGGCCTTTGAGCACTGGTGTAGTCCCAATAACCTGGGGTTTACAGTATCTCAGTGCCTGCCAGCATCGGGTTGAGTCCCTAGAATCTAGCCTATCTTTAGACTTTCTCTAGATCCTATCAGTGATAGTAAGGAGGCCGAAGATAAAGATATAGTGACTGAGATCCCCTCTTAGCTACTACAGCCTCAGGCTTGGAGTAAAAATACTAGAACTAAAAGGCCTTAGAGTAGAAACACTCAATCCTAGGAGAATGAAGTCATACCTGAACCGGCTGATCTGGAGAATACACAACGACCCAGTCAAGTACAGAAGAAGACTAGGATGCCAGAAGGATTTGAAATTGGAACCCCATGAGTGTATAATTAATCAAAGAAATATACTATTATATTAGATGAATTATTTACAAAAGAAAGGTTGATTTTGGTAAGATACTCTATACTGACTAGATACTAGAAGAATACGAAAAAGACTGTATAAAAAATCATCTGACCAAAAGGTCACGAGGCTTAGCCTGTTTGCTATGTTTATCTAACCAATGGTTAACCAAAACCAAATGGTTTTGGATATGGTTGCGGTTAACCATGGTCTTTTGCGGTTAGTGCCGCAGTCTAATTAAGATAGAGAAGTCTACTGAGGATTATACTGAGCCTAATCTACCGGTAATAAATACTCAGATACGTGCTTCAGGGCGAAAATGTAAGACCCGGGAGGATAATATATTCCAGTACTATTAATAAATATTATCTCAGATTTAATATATTATTACTTCTAAATAATTTCAAAGTTATAACTAGGCTGTGCGGGAAACTGCGCAAGCGCACGTCTGCCGTGCGCCGTACTCCGCCCGCCAACGCCCGTAGAGTGCGGGGACCATTATTATATCGGGTATAGAGGCAAAGGGGTGGTATACACGCTATTAATGTAAAATAAAATATATACTTGGTTAAGTTCTTTGTATCTCACTCATGGTCCATTTAAGATAATAGGAAAAAAGAGAAGAAAAGAAGAGATAAATAAAGCAGCATAAGGAGGAGAGCTTGAGGATGGAAAAATACTTAAAATAACTGTAGAAATTACTGGCGCGGGAGCATAGTAATTATAGTAGTGGGATGGTTAACTAATAAGCAAGCAGAGAAATCGAACCTGACCCCGGGTTCATTTGCGTATTATGGCTTAGGCACTCATGAGGGTTTCACCAAGTCTAGAGACATAGGCGAACTAACACTTCGCATCACGTACAATCACATTCCACTTGTCCTTCATGAACATCTGACCAGCACAAAGATTCTCGAAGCCTGAATCACTACTAACAGCAGACATCCAGCATCTATTGCAGATTTCCTCAGCAGCAAGACCAATCTCTCGGAAGGAGTCCAAAGTTTTGCTTTCGGTCTACACGAAGAAAAATTAGTTAGCTTATGGTTAGTAAACTGCCTATCATAGACGGCCAAGGGGACACTGACGTTATCATTACACCACCAAATAGCATTATTATAACTGCAACTCACTCGGCCACAGTTTCCCGGTCCGGGCCCATTTTTAGGCTGGCCAGCAACGTCATTTTTCAGGTATTCAACTCCCTGCTGAACCATGTTTCCATCCGCAGCGCCCCACCCATTCGGGTAGCAAATCAAACTTTCCTCGTCGTAGCGCTTCTCCAGGGAGCCTGTCAAGGCGCCCTTATCGTCGCGCCTCTTGGTCTGCTGTTCGCTCTGTTTGTAGTTGGGATTGATGGAACGGACCTGGTTGACGACTTCTTCGATTGTTCCCCGGACGTGGAGCTTGTTACCGGGTGAATATTCTACTTCCCATTCAAGGTCTTCAACGCCGTAACCCTCAATTGGAGCTTCCAGGGCTTGAGCCTAAAGAGGAAGGTCAGTCAGATTGGACTCGAGATTTTGTTAAGACAGTGGCTAAATACCCCAAGAGAGAAGAATGTGGCGATGACAATGGCGAAAGTGGGACGCATAGTGAAGTACTGGAGATCTGGTTGACTTGGAAAATGTTGAACCTGAAGTACCCATAAAAAGGCAAGACAAGACAAGCATCCGACTCTTATACTTATCAGACTCGGGCTTTGGCCGAGCTTCAAACAGAGCATTTTGTCAGGAAACAGACCCGCATGTCGGTTACTTGCGTCACTAGGCCAGGATTCCATAGTAGTAATACAGAGATAGTGTGGAATCACATGGCAGGTAGAGTCCAATGGTATATTGTTTTTAAATCTTGAAAATTCAGCTGATCGATCTATAGTTGAGCATGTATATTAGGGAAGTGTTGATTGGCCTGGCATTTACGAACTACCACTATAGCCGAGTCAATAAATCCCGAGCCCATGCCCGCATGCATCAATAGTCATTGATAATATAACATATTGGGGCGAAAACGGCGTATATGCAACTTAAAGGAATTAGTGGATCGTATGAGTGAATTGATATAGTAATAGTGTCGCCAGAAGAAGAAGAATAACGCCGAGTCTTGCTAAGACAAATTGGGGTATTATTGCAATATTACGGAGTTCTAAAGGGCCCAATTAGCAAGTCCGCAAGCTCCAGAATGAGCAATGTAAAATAGTTGCAAAAAGACAGATTAAGAATCTGGGCGGACACGCCAATCATCCCTCCGTAAAATATTGGGATATGGTGTAGGTAGGATTGAGCAAGGCGGAGACCGGAACTATCGGAGGCTCACATAGCAACGCCCTAAATTTCCAACCCAGTACAGCAAACTATGTCTCTATAGCACTATGGTCCCAAATGGAGCCATTCCCAAGCAACTACCACCCTGCCCGGCACGAGGGAATGCATTTTTCTACCGAACGGCGCTAAGTCCAGCATAGGCCGGCCGGAAGGATTTCTTTCCGATTGTGATCATGTACATTGCCCCTGTGCATCGGTCGCGGCACCGTGAAATCAGAGGCATTCATATGTACAATCTAGAGTGTGAACCAAGCCAATTATGATTCAGCGGAACGCCCATTACTTAAAATTCAATAGGAACCTTTGGATGCCAAAGCTCTGTGCCGTAGCATGTCCATAGACTTGAGCCAGGGTATAAGCGCCTCTTGACTGCGATGGGCCAATGCACGCATTGTGGGGGCCGTGACCATTATGTTACATCGACATCCCGCATCTTCCCTGCAGGTGGTTTCCGCCCCTAAATTAAAACTATCCCCCCACGAACCAACTGGTTCTTGGTGGGACCACTTGAGTAGAACTATAACCAGGTAATATGTATTAGATATCTAGGCTACCCTTCAAGTACCTATTTCTACTTAAATAATCTATTCTGAGTAATAAACTATAAAAATCGAGAAGCAGTATACTTGGTAGGACAAATCTCGAGATTCTCCATACCTGCTTCGTTTGTATATTAACGGGTCTAAGCATGCCAAGAAGCTAAGTCTGCGAGTTAGAACGCCATCTATCTCAATATCCACTACTTGGTGCGTATATGCATAGATGCACATCCTTCAGCTTAGCAACACATGAGCCCCACTTTGATCTATTTACTGAATACTGGTGAAATGTTCGGATAAACCCGCCAATTGACTCAGACAGTAAGTATCTGAATCCGAGAGATTTCTAAGGCGTGGGGGCCAGGCCAGGGAAGAGATAAAAAGGAACGAGATCGGATCGTCCATTCCTTTGAGTAGAAATCAAGAAGCAATTGCTCTAACAGCAAGCGTTTGACTCTATTCTCTTTTCAATATGAAGTACACCGGGTTGATTGCAGTACTCCTTGCCTGTTCAGTGGCGGCTGTAAGTTTTTATCTCCATGGAACCATGAAATTATAACTAACCGGCTGCTAGGGTCCAGTCGAAAACTCCACACAAGGCCCTCCAGGATATGGCGTCGAGGACCTTGAATGGAGTGTCCACCTTACAGAGTCTGACGATCCCATCAATGTCAAAGGCACCGTCGAAGATGTTGTCGCTGAGCTTTCAAAGCAAAACCCAAGTGCTGAAGCACAAATCCGAGCCCGAGGGAAAGAAAAACAATCTCTCATGAAGCGGGAAGATCCTACGGGCTACTACTGTGGCGAGCCCTTTACTCCCGTTTCGTCTGCCTCCATTGGCCGAGGCATTGAGTACCTTCAGGGCGTCCCCGGCAAGCCTGTAAATGGACCAGGCCCGGGCAATTGTGGCCGAGTTAGTTGTTCTTACAACGCAGCGATTTGGTGGTGCAATGATGTACGTGAATTGATCATGATATTGTTGACGAAATCAAGCACTTATAAGATATAGAACACTGAGTCGAAAACTTTGGACTCGTTCGCTGAAATTGCTAACGGTGCGGAAAAACTCCTCCACTGGTGCTATCACTGGGAGGAGGGGAAGCTTGGCTCTTTTGTTGGTGGACAGGCTTTCTATGCAGACAACTGGAATGTGATTGTCCGTAAGAACGATTGTTAGAGAAATATGTAGTTTATTCAGCATACTGTTAAGTGGTTTTGATGTATATCCAGCTTCTCTACATCTCCCCATGCTATTTCAAGTTACCTACATAACCCTTATTTGCGTTCATTTGTCCAGTTAATATAGAAAGATATCTAGTACGTCCAACTAATATGCCAAAACTAATAAAAAAAGTAGTACGCGCCCACGGGCCCTCCCTGGTCTAATTATTTCCTAGTCTAATTATGATTTTCTACCAACTGCATCTCTTCTACATCCATTTACCAACCACTAAAATGTCTAAAATTCCCAGCGAAATTGAGGATCGGCTCAGTAATTCCCTGCAGGCTTATCATCAGCGCAAGATACTAAAAATTGAACAGTTCGGAGGGAATTTGGCGTTCTCTACCAGCAGCTAAATAGACACGTTCAGGGTCGCAAATCTCGTTCCGCGCGCACTGGTCCAAATAAAGCGTTGCATGAGACTCAGAATCTGGCAGTATTTCCTGGATAGGCATTCTTTATGATGCTACTGCCCCTCTAACATCACGGGAGATTGAGAGTTGTGTAAATGAAATATTAGCGCACAGAGGTTTTTCGCGATGCGTCGGCAAAAACTGGGCCTATAGCTTAGTCAAGCGCCTCCCTAACAACTAAAGTCCTATAGAACAGAAGCAATGGAGACAGAGAGATTACCGACAATAATTGACTGGTTTAATCGTTTAGAAGCAGCGCGGCAGACCTATGAAGTTGGACCGAGAAGGATTTATAATTTTGATGAATCCGGCATTTAGCTTCACCAGGAAAAATCTCGACATGTTGTTACAAGTACAAACGCAGTTCAAAGTATATTCCAAAGGCTAGAATTGGGGACACCATAACAGGATCTGAATGCATTGCAGCAGATGGCTAGGTAATGCCAACATTCTGTATCTTCTAGGGCTCAGTTCATATGGAGAATTGGTATCGTGATAAGCCTGATTTACCTGGCAACTTTGTCATTGCCACGTCACACACACTGGGTGAAATAATGAGGTAAGTGCTTAGCAAGATATACATCAAGGGCAGTAAGCTTATTATTATTAAATACGCGCCTTTCAATGGCTTCAACATTTTGACCAATATACAAATACCCCTCTTCTACAACGTGGATAATATCGACTTCTATTCATGGACAACCATTCATCACATCTAGGTTTCGACTTTTATTAGCTACTCCCAGAATAATAGAATTATTCCTTGATGTTTTCCTCTAAAGCTTACACATCATATACAACCTTTCCATTAAGATTATAACTTTGAAATTATTTAGAAGTAATAATATATTAAATCTGAGATAATAAAACCCAGATAATATTTATTAATAGTACTGGAATATATTATCCTCCCGGGCCTTACGCTTTTGTCCTGAAGCACATATCTGAGTATTTATTACTGGTAGATTAGGCTCAGTATAATCCTCAGTAGTCTCCTCTATCTTAATCTTTTTATTTACTTCACCATCTAGCTTCTCAGTATCACTAATTAGTTTTATCTCAACCTCCTCAAGCCTTTTATCTTTCTCTTCTTTCGCTGCTTCACTCTTATTCTAAGAGAAAAATCTCTCTATTCACTTAGTCTCTTTCTCCTCAAGATCCAATCTTGAAATATAACAAAATATTATAAGTTCCTGGATTATTTCAGACTTTATCCTTCCTTGACGGTAGTGGTAAATATCTCTGGCAGTATTAAAACGCCGTTCAACCCCTGTACCTGTTATTGGTATTGAAAGAATATCCCGTACAAATACTGCAATTGTAGGAAAATATACTTTATTTTCTCTCTAGAATACAAGACGCGTAATATTAATTGTATCTAATACTAAGTTAGTAATATATTAAAATTATAGTATTCAAATATACTACTATTAAGATACTGTGTTATTTTATTAATAGCCTATTTTAACTATCTTTTCTCTTTATTTAGTATCTTATCCAGCTTTGATACTGTTTTTATCACTGTCTAAGAGTCTTATCTATTTTATTAAATAGTAAGGCACTTCCAATATAGAGTAAAAGCTTCTTAAAATGATTTATAATACACAGTACACTATTTTTAATCCCAGTTACCAGTAAAAAAGAATTGGAACTTATTAATCGGTGTAAGCATTGTACTGATTGTATAAATATATTCTTGAAAATTATCTGTCTATAAATAATACTTATTAAGCTTAGATCGGCTAGCTTCAAGTGCTTTGAGTTTCTACTTTTTCCATTAAACACGCTTTCACTGTAACTGCTTTATTGATTGCTTAAGATATTCAAAGAGTTTATTATAAATTTTGAACACATAATGTGCTGTAATATCTTGAGTCTACGAAAGTTAGGTGGTATAGTCAAAGAAGGACTCGGTAATATAAAGTAAATAATCGATTTAGCACCACTCTTTATCCCCGAGTAATAGATCCTCACGATCATACTCTGCACAAAAAGATATAAAAACTGTATGAAGTCTTTTTACACGGCGAAGTATTAAAAAGATTGAGTTCCAACGGGTTTTCACGTCTTGAATTAGCATAAGCTTCTGCTCATGAGTTTAAAAATTATTGAATGTCTCCCAGTGCTGAGGACTTGCATTTATATATATTATAAGATAGCGAATCTTATTCAACGTAGTAGATATCTCCTGATTTTTCTGTTGTGCATTTGCCTGGGCCTTTAAAGACTATTACTTTATCTATTCAGTTTCAGCTGTATTATTTAAAGGAACTGCCTTTATATATTTAAGAAGCTGATTTAGACTGAGTTGAATAATATATACAAGACATGGGATTCGGATAATAATAACACTATCCGATAAGGCCTGCTGCAATAAATCAATTAATCTCTTATTATTTGATGTATTAACTGTGGTTAGACTAAATACTCAGTTCTTAATTCTATACTTAACAAGGACTTTTACTAGTGCATTACTTAAGTTTACACCAGTATAGGCACTATAAATTGGTTTAAAATCAAGAAGAACTTCTTGATATACCCAATTTATATTAATAAAATAACCTGTGATTGCCATAAATAATTGTAAAAATGGAGAAGTCTAGCAGTCAAGTGCAATAGATATCTTAGAATTAGGAGAAAGTAATCAAAGGATATTTTATTGCCGATCCTTAACTAGACTTTCTAGTTAACGGTGAATAGTAACTGCTGAAGGGATTATAGGTAAAGACGGGGCGGTACGAGCTATTTGAATAAGGCTTCGAAATGTTAATTACTTAATAAGATGGAAAGAAAGCCGATTTAGGGAAAAAAAAGATAAAATCTCTTCCTCCCAGCGTTCTTGTGAGAATACGGTTTCAGCTGATATATTATTCTTGAAAATAGATAATAAATTAGTAAAAGAATATAAATAATTAGAAGTATAATCTACACTCTATTTAAGAAACTGAGTAATCTCTTCTTTTTATCCCTGATTCCGTCTCTGACATGTGGATGTTGAAATATGTTTTTTTATTGTTGATAGACTATGATACTGGTCTCTTCCTTCACCTACCTTACTTTTAAGAGAATATAGATATTCAAGGATCTGACTACAGCGCTTACATATAACTTTTGAGGCCCTATCTATTCCATGTACCACCTGGTGAAAGTGGTTTTAGATATTAGATTAATAGGCTGAGTCCCAGTGTATTTTACTCTTTTGTCTATAATCGGTCTGCAGCCACCAATCCATCCATTTATTATGTGCTATATTATTGTATAGAATAAAAGTCTTTCTTTAATCAGGGTCCACACGGGTAAAAGAGGACAGCACAATAAGTGGAATAACTGGATGAAGGAATTCAGGGTTAAGTCTATTGAATATTTACTAGCTACCGGATAGATCTGAAGTAACTGGGTGATTCGAAGTTGTAAGAAATGTAAGATTATCTATATCTCCATTATAAAGAGATGATGCGAAGTCAGACTGCTGGCTTTGTGACATAATGGTATATAAATAATGGTACACAGTAGATTATTAGAAGAGAAGGATATAGAGAGTATGTACAATAGTTAAAAGATAATGGTTAGTTTTATCTGAAAATATTAAGTCGTGGATATAATAAAGTCAGGTAACTTCTGCTAATTGGCTAAATATTATACTTTAAATGGGTCGGGCCCAATAAAAGCCCACCAAAGCCTATCAAAGCCCACCAATAGCCCACCAATAGCCCACCAATAGCCCACCAATAGCCCACCAATAGCCCATCAAAACCCACTAATAGCCCATTCCCGGCCCATTCCCGGCCCATTCCCGGCCCATTCCCAGTCTATGTATGTTACGGGTTCAGCACAGGATCGGTATATAAAGCCGTTCGAAGCCCCAACCCTTCGGCTTCTCCACCTTACCCCTCATTCTGCACACAAAGGACTGGCGGTCAAGGAAGGACCCCAAGCTATTTAAGGGTGATCTTAGACATAGAGAAGGGAGACAAGAATCAGTCTCCCTATGTTCCTAGTCCTACTATTAGGCTATGATAGATGATTTCTCCCTCGCCTTCGTATCCTTACCTAGCTGGCTATCTATGCCGTGTAGTAGGCTCCCCGTTTTAATTCTGATTCTTCCCCTTTTAATTATCTAAGGATTACAATGGCACCTTGGCAAGCAAGACAACCCAGTGCTTTCTCAAGCGGAAACTTAATATCCACTCTATAAGGCTTTGATAAAGATACAAATCAAACCCTCCAACAGTTAAGAGAAACTATACAGCAACTCGAAAGTAGAGTAGAAACCAGCGAATCGAGATCAAATCGCCAACGCTCCTACTCCTCATCCTCAGCGGAAGGCGGAAACATCAAGTTATTTAAAAATATCCCTAAATTTACCCTTAACTTTCGACTACAATTGTAACGGAGAATAGATGATGGTTACAACCAAGATGTATATAGTTTTCATTCAATAACCGTGTGAATTTACCATCTTTTCTAAAGAAAAAATATAAATAAAATACTTAATATTACAGTTGAAAATACATTATTTATTCAGCCACGGGAACAGCGGCCTGTTTGACTTGTTTACACTAAAATGGGAACCCAATGGGTTACCCAGTGATGGGTCAGGGAATTGGGTTGGGTTGGGTCCTGCCGAAGCCTAATGATGACTATTCAAAACATGCTTTCCGGTTGGATTAGGGGGAGTAATACCCATTGTGGGTCTACTTCAGAGGCTTTCGCCCCAATGTTTTTGGATATAAATGCAGCAATACATATGCCTTGATGCTTCTTACTCTTCCTACTCCCAAGGTCTCATCTTACATGCATCATTTGCTACATCTCCCTTCGTGGCTTCTTCTCTTGTATTGCATTTGTCCTTAACTGTAGTATTCAATCATGGCCAAGCGTTCTGACTCATGGAAGGCTATTCAGCTTGAGAAGAAAATAAAAGCTTGATGTGAACTCCGTCAACAGCGGAGATACAGCGCAAATGCCCATCGACAGATGCTGAATGAACTAGGGGCAGAGTATTAATGCCCCTTGATATATTACTAGGCGATGGTACTCGGTAAGTGTTTGGTTTGTCTTTTACGGCTTTCATTTCCGATTCACTTGATCTTGGTACGGTTCTTGGAATCCTGGATCATAATCCTATCATACGTGACACAATCAATTTCCATGAAGAATAAAAGAGAAAAGGAAAGGACGGGAACTGGGTTTTACTATTGGGCCTTTCGTATAACATGCACTTGGGACTTAAATTCGGTACCTCAGTATTGTCTACTTTGTGCAGCTAGTTATATAACCTTGGGGGTGTAGCGGGGTGTACGTTTGGAGAGACGAACTTCTACTCAGGCATAATGTAGAACGAAACTGGAATAGTAAGGAAGCTCTCTCTTTAAATCTCATGGTAATATACGTTGGGTCATTTTCTATCCTGGTGGACATCAATGGGGCTCTACACGACGCCCCAATTTCATGATCCAGGCTATGCTAACTATTTAACTATATACTTGCAGGTGATCTAACTAGTCTCAACGGCACTAAGCACCCGTTCTTCATTCTGATGACAGGCACTTCGTGCTACAGTTGTATCTTCCTTTCCATAGTTTGTCGGCCGAACGCTCAGCCAAGTCACCGCCACCATGCATACTAGTCCTACCCCTTGCAAAGTGAAGGCCCAAGCCATTACAGAAATCTGTTCCAGACCAGCCGCTTCGGTGCCAAATGTAGCGCAGAGCCCACCGGCTAGGCATCCCTTTGCAAAACCTGCAAACCGGGCAAGAGTGTCGGGGCTATTGCTAAGGGAGGCGACAATCCACTGCACAACAATTTGGTACTGTCCATGGTCAGTTTGGTAGGACTGACACCAAGCAAAAGACCTACCGCAGCCATATTAATCCCGAATAGCAGCGTTAGGACGATGAAGCCTCCAAACGGCCCATCTGTCCAATCCCACAGCGGAGGACTGGTCAGGTTGATTGGATGTTGCGATAACCAAAGGGCGAGGCCAATCCACAGACCAAGTGTCAAGAGGCCCATTGTGGTGATCGAAACAATTCCTCGCACACGCCGGTTGCCGATTCTCCTATAATCTAAGAGGACCATCGTCACAATGGCACCAAAACCTTGAAGTATGACAAAGATGACCGAGTTCAAGCTGCGGGTGCGAATGTTAAAGTACAACGCTGATTCATGTTAGTATCCTAGATCGATGGTAAAGGGGGAGAAAACATGCAATTGATTGAGGAAAACACCACAATGGAGACTTCGGAGCCAAACATCGGAATCAAGAGTACGAGCATGCGCCAGTCCATGAATATCCGACGCTGTTCCTTCAGTTCCTCCCAGAATCCACGGTGGGCATAATGTGCGATTGGCGAACCATCTACGCGTCGTACATTGGCAGGGGAAATGATGCCGAACAATGCGACCGGGAGGGACAGTGCCATCAGAATGATAAAAACGATGTAAACCGAGTCGGGGCACGCCAGCTCCCCGGCATTGAAGTTGATGCCAAACGCGACGAAGGAGGCAACAATGCCTGGCGATCATGAGTACTTCTCACGTCAAAAATAGAGGAGTTCCTACTTCCAACACTAAGCAGACACCATTGCATAGAGATATAGGTCCCCTTCTTATCCTCAGTCGCATAGCTAAAGGCAATGAACCCCGCTGCCGTCCACAGGTGAATGGCCGTGATGCCTAGGATCGCGCCGCCCAAGATTGGGAACCAGAGATTACCCGTGTGGCCAACTGCTTCAATCAGTTATACTCTTCAGGCACATCTAGCAGAGCTACGTACAATACCATAATGAACCCACGTAGATAGGGTAACCTAGGGTGCCAAAAGCCAGCGTGTATTTAGGCCCGATCATTGTCACCACCGAGCCGCTGGAGAATCCTGCTACGAAATAGATCCTGCGCACATCTCAGCTTTCACAATCAATATCTTGACCTAAATAGCCAGACACCAACGTGTATAGGACCAAATTAGCCACATTCTGCATCTTCGTAGCATTGGCAGGCCCGCCGCCAGCCCCAAGGTTGGTGACCGCAACACTGTAGAAATGTCAGGGACAGAATATGTAGTTAATGTGCAAGTACTTACTATAGTCCCGGCCCCAGGCCAACTATAATAGAGGCTAGGAAGTTCTGAGCGAAAGGGCTGTGACCATCAGCTTGTGTTCTTACAGTCAGTATTAGGTCTCACCTGTTCAATCTCCACAACTGCATGGCGAACCTCCAGAGAATGACAAAAGCAAAGAGTGCAGATTTCAGAGAGACAAAAAAGAACGGCAGAATGCGGATATAAAAACCAACGTGAGGCAAGTAAAAGAATAGGTATGAGTGGGGATGTAATATCTTTGCTTGTTCATCTCATTGGGTCTGTCGGTACTTCTTCTGGGGACAATTATAAATGGATGCAACCTTGCAGGGATAGAATCCGACAGGCGAAGCTACTTAAAGCCTTGCCAGAACAGCGTCCGTTTTCCAAACCATTATTACGATTCATACCGGAAAATGGCTGCATCCCATATCATTGGTTATGCCGACCCTCTGGTGGCCTCGCCCGGCGACACCGTTTCAATCCATGTCTCCTGCCACCGCGATCAGTACTCCAGCCAATTTGTCCGTCTAGGCCCTGGTAAGCTAGACCACCCTGACGCTCCGCCTGAGGATCGTCGCCCTGTTGAGTCAGTTCGAACCGCTAAGCACGTCGGTCGCCCACAATTCTCCCGTCCGGGATCCTTTGCTACGGTCCATTGGAAGAGTGACCTTTTGGTTCACGATAGTATTGTGAGAGTGTCCTTCTGGGCGCAGCCTACTCTGCTTCAGGCTGGTCATAGACAATATCTCTTCTCATCACTTGACCCAGATGGCCGTTCGGGCTTGGCAGCACTGATCGATGAGGGCACGCTGATGATGCTCACTGGAGCAGCAGATGGGGTGCAGATTATCCCTCTGTCAGTTCGTCTAGAGCGTGGGATGTGGTATTATTTGATATTCACTTGGGATCCGATATCAAACTCTGTCAGCGCCGATGTGCGAAGCAAGTCCGAAGATGTTGGGCTATCATCAACCACACAAACTCAAAGCCAGCGCGTGAAGCCCATGGAGTTGAAGTCTTCGCAATGTTTGACGATTGCCAGCCACACCAGTGGTGAGCGAGTAGCGTCAAAGCCCATTTCGTCGAGTAGCTTCAATGGCAAGATCGACAGGTTCCGCATTGATGTAGGATCGCAGTGCATCCTAGATCTCGACTTTAGCAAAGACATTCCCACGAATTGTCTTCGCGACCGTTCCATTCATGCGACACACGGTATAATAGTCAATAGTCCTGCCCGCGCCGTTACCAGCCATGACTGGGACGCTCGCGAGGTGGACTGGACGCGTGCCTCTTTTGGTTACGGTGCCATCCACTTCCATGACGACGACGTGGATGACGCTGCATGGGAGAAGGACTTTGAGCTGCTGCTTCCCATTGATCTACATTCAGGATGCTATGGCGTTGTCGTGTCCGACGGGGACACTGAAGACGTGATTCCAATATTTGTCCGACCCGAGCTGTCCAAGTCGAAAAGTCCTCCGGTTGTCCTGATCATGCCAACTTTCACTTACACCGCGTATGCCAACGATCGCATGTACGATACTTCGCGGGACGTGCATATTGACATTCCCGGGTCCGACTCGGTGATGAAAAGTCGCCATCTTCATATTCTTGAGGATCGTCCGGATCTAGGAATTTCGCTGTACGATAGCCACAACGACGGTTCCGGCACAGTACATTCCTCTACTAAGCGAGTGGTGTTGAACATGAGGCCCGAGTAAGATTCCCCCTCTTTCGATTCGTTCTACGGTTCTTCTAACGTCTACCAGCTACTATCACTGGGGTTTTGGTGGTCCACGCGAGTTCCCGGCCGACCTATGGTATATCGGGTTCTTGGATAGAGAGCTTGGCCGGGACAACTACGATATCATTACAGACCACGACCTCTCCATCTACGGGCCCTCGCTGCTACTTCGCTATTCCGTTGCCCTCTCCTGTAGCCATCCCGAGTATCCCACCTACAATATGCTCGAGACCTACGACGCCTTCCTTACCAACGGTGGTTCCTTCCTCTACCTCGGTGGCAACGGCTACTATTGGGTCACCGGTCATCATTCCTCAAGTCCTCACCAAATCGAAGTTCGCCGGGCCGACCAAGGATGTCGCACCTTCAGTTTACCCCCGGGACACTGGCACCTCGCAGCAACCGGTGAAGTCGGTGGCCTCTGGCGTTCACGTGGGCGCACGCCGAACCGATTATGTGGTCTTGGCTCCAACGCGTGCGGGATGGGGGAAGGAGCAGCATACGGCATTGTCCCCGAGGCGCGAGTGAATCCGAGATTATCCTTCCTTTTTAACAGTCCCCGACTGCGAGATCCCACCACGACCGTTATCGGCAACTTTGGCCTGGTGCAGGGCGCGGCCTCTGGGGACGAGATCGACCGGCTGGATTACTCGCTCGGAACCCCACAGAACGCGATCATCGTGGCGACAACCAAGTTGGCGGGTGGTCATTCGGATAACTATGGCTTGTTCAACGAGGAGATCCTGTTTCCAATGGTGAATACGCTGGGCACGACCAGCGACAAGGTGCGAAGCGATTTGATATACTTTGAGACGCGGGCTGGGGGTGCCGTCTTTGCTGTGGGATCTATCAATTGGGTTGGAGCTTTGGCGTGGAACAACTATGACAACAATATTGCGGAAATTACTGCAAATGCGCTTCATGAATTCTTAAGAAGGTCGCGGGAAACTTCCAAGTGATTCGAGTTTCTTCATAGGATATGAATAATTATAGGTTGATCGTTGAACATAACATCTCATATGCAGGATTTGTACTATTTGCTGGTCCTCTAGGGTTTGATACAAGGGTATAGGGTATTAACTTTGTGTTTTAGTCTCTAGTAAAGCCCTTGTGAGTAATTAAGCCGCAGAAGTAATCCAGTATCTAACAAAGCACCGGCAACATTGTTAGAGCAGTTCCTTCTCCACAACTTGTAACATATCGTGATTATTCAGAGCACGGTTCGCTCTAGACCTAGTATCAGCTGAATTTCGAAGCTGACTATGTTGAACCCAGACTATGTAGCCAAGGGCTTGTTAACTAGGGTACGACTCTAGTGCTGATCATGGATTGGCCCTTTCGCGTAGAAAAAGCGGTCCTTGTCTACTTTTCGCCGTGACCCATAATTACTATTTATCGATTCGTTGAGAATGCCGATCATTAACCCCAGCCTCACTCTTCGACAGGTCCGTGCACAAGCAAGGCTGATGTTGAAGCATCTGCTATAGTTGTTGCTGACAGCAACCACTATGTGAACATCTAAAATATAAGTACTAGTGATATCACGAAGCCGATGCGCCCTACAGAGACGATATCTATGTGATTGACAGGCTCACTATACCCAATTCGCTGAGGTTCCTGTTGACTGGGGTGGACAGCTGGGATATTCCTATCTTTCGAAATATATCATAGCCTTGAAGTGGGGGCATGCACGGAGATATTAACATGCGCGTAAGCACTAGAACCGGGGAGGGTTTGAACTCCCAGACAAGATGAATTCCTTATGGTACTAGATCTTAATACATCCATCAGCATCCCTATTTGTGTTCTTTCAGCTACAGAGAAAGGGACTATATACGACCCTACGTTGACTTACATATTGTAGCTACTGGTACATGATGTAGGCCTACCTATTCCATGGCACCAATATACTGTCATTCAAATATCCTCTTTAGGTTTGGGGGGTTTTAAACGTAAACGTTGATTCTTAACTGCAGCTCAAACAAACATAGTGGCTCTTAACTTGGATACGAACATCGGCCAAAATATGGTCCACTAACACCTTAATGAACCAGATATGCCATCTTAAACGTTTTCTAAAGTGCAGCCTTCTCAAGATTGCCCTGTAAGGTCGAATCCTTGAATGGCAATCTGGCCTAGCCTACGTGTTCAAACGCTGCGCTGCCATGCAGTGCTATGACGGCAGTAATACATATTATTTACTGCTTATAAAATAAATTTTAATTATAAATTTGAAGACATTTATAATGTTCTATACCCTTAATTAATTGAATAGATGGACCTGGCTCTATAAATTTTAGTTAACCTGCTGTTTTAGGTGTAGTCAGCTTGGCAGATGGCTTAGCTGAGTGATTGATCATGGATTTGCTCCGGAATTGATCCCAGATCGCTCCAGCACTAGCTTCAATACTCCAGGGTTCTCATCTTCGAGCTCGGGTGGGGAGCCAGTGAGTTATGTGATCGAGATTTTATAAGCATTTCAAGCAAGTCCATTGCGAAGTGATTTACTGGCGTAGGCTGTCACGGAATCCCTACCGAGATTGCAAGGTTGATATATCGGGAACGTTGGGGCAGGTAATGGATACCTTCAGACAATACCTGGTCCAAGGTGCGGGAATCACCCTGGTCCACCGTGCAGTATAGAATTGGTCTGAAAAGATGGTCGGATGACCTTTTGGTTGACTTCTCAATACTGAGTCGACCCCGAGAAGGGGTCGATCCCGGGTATAAAGAAAGGGGCTTGTTCTGACTAGTATAGCGGAACAAGAATAAGTCTCTTTCTGGTATTAGACCTACTATCGGATCTTAGTTGTTTCACTATGCTTTACCAACGTATCCTTACCTAATTGACGGGTCCTCTACCCCGTATAGTAGTCCTCCGTTACATAGGCGTTACCTCGGATCACCCGTCGTTCTCTATACCATCAAACGTAGCACCAGGCGCTTGATACGATTCCTGCCCCTCGACGTGGCCATCTACTGGTCCTATGGCAGAGCCTTGCATCGGCCATAGACCTGACCGAGGGTCCGGGAATCGCGCAAAAAGCTCTATCCTATGGCACCCTGGGTAGGATCGTCATACAACATGTGCCACGGGATGGATAGGGTCCAGCTGAACAGCAGCTCCTGACACAGAATCTGCCGCGTGGCCACCGTCATCCCATGCACAGAGCCCCAGAAATTACCCATGGTGAACTGGATGTGCTTGTACAGCAATCGGTTGGGATATATCTATATAACATGGCCGGGGGCTGTGGTATCATAATAGATCTTGAGTCTATACATCCCCTGGATCATCAACTGGCTGACCATATACGTCACCTGCTCCTGGAACATCGTCTGTGATGGATTCTGGCTCCATTGGATCTGGGACAGGGGATCCTGGCTTTTCATCACTGCCATACACGGGATTGATATCGTTGATGGCACTCCGCAACGTCCACTCGGCGCACTTCTGCGGCTGCTGCTACGTCTCGATGATCTGGAGCACGTTGGGATCCAACCACAACGCCTGCTGGATAATCATGAACTGTGCCACCTTGATGATCCGCGACAAAATCGGGAGATAACTCTTGGGGTCGCACCAGCGAAACTCCCCCATATCAACACGCTCTCATACTCCTGCACGTGGTATGTCTGGTTCAGCAATTCAATGCAAAACACCAAACACGCTTGTTCGATCTCACTTATCCACCACTGCTGGATAGGATCATCCATATCCTCATAGGCATCCTCGTCCATATTCTCATCCATCGGATCAGGACTGCTGTGGGGACTTGGATGGCTGCTGACAATCGGAGTCAACGTGGCCTGCCACAGCTGCCGCTATTTCTTCCGCTGACAGGGGGTCATCCCGTACGCAGAAAAGTCTTCCCCTCGCGGGGCACCTGCGTGCGGGCGATGAATGCCAAAATCTACTGCCACAGCTGCATGTGTTTGGCCACGCTGTCCGCATCCATATACACCTGCAACGGACGGTACAGTGTCTGCCTCTTCTTGGATCGGACCGCTGCTACGCAGATGGCCTGGCCCGTGTGTTGCACTGTCCACTGGCTCTTCTGGACTACGCCCTCTATCGCCTCCCAAATCCGTCGGACGTGGATGTAATGGGATCCTTTGCGCGACGGGAAGATCTGCTGGTAGTTCACCAAAATATATCTTGACACCGTGGTGTCGCTTCAAAGCTCTTAATCATGAATTCTTATTGCTTTCCTATCTACTCTGGCTTGTGGGACCTAAACGAGACGGACGGATTAAACCTCCTCCGCTCCGGGCCACACCCGAGCCGGCAACAATATATAATCGTCGCGCCTCTGTCTCCCACTGGATCTGGACCGCCTCCCCATGTGCTGTTTGATGGGCGGTACATTTTAAATGGCGGATAATCTCATTCAGCCATACCCGTGTTGACATCGCTTGCAGAACCTGCGTAAAAGTACCACACTAACCGCCTCGGCGACCGGTCCGTGTTCTGCTGATGAGACAGTGGGCGCAAGGCTCGCGGACACGTCTGGCTCCCTGGTTGGTTGGTGTCCTTATCTAGCGTTATATTAGATACCGCTGTCACTTTTAGGCCAGAAATTGGCACAAGTGAGACCCCACCGTTGGGACTGGGGACTGGGCGCCTTAAACAGAGTACTATTTGTATAAGGACAGTGGAAATGGCTGACACCCTGCCTCTCTGCTGTAATAACCAACTAACGCCTACCTATGCACCTACCAAAGTACTCACTCCAACAAATGCCAATTTAAGGGCCGTTCAAGTGGAGCGAAAACCAAGCGATTAGGTCCAGTAATGATAATGGAAACGCAAATAGTTAATCTGGCCATAATTGGTGCTGGTATATTCGCCCCTCTCATATCCTTAGACTCTTGTACCCTATATGTCCACCAGTACTGCAGCTAACCACGATTAAAAATTGACCGCGACAGGCTGGCACGGTCTCGCGGCCGCCAAATCCGCACTCGCGCTCGATCCCAGTGTCAATCTGGTGGTTCTGGATTCCGCCGCCTCAGTGGGGGGTGTCTGGGCAGAGGAACGCTTATATGCGGAACTCAGGACGAATAACCTACTGGGATCATATGAATATGGTGATTTTCCTATGGGGGACAACGTTCCCGGTTTGGTTAAACCCGGTGAGCATATGTCAGGCAGAGCGATGCATGAATATCTGAAAGCGTACGCCACCCACTTCGGGATCCGCGACAAAATTAAGTTGAATTGCAAGGTTGACAGCGTGGAATACTGCGAGGGAGATGATGGAGGGGGGAAAGAGTGGGTCATTAAATGTACAACAACAACAGAACGAGGACACGAGCAGAGCAATACTATACGGACGCGGAAACTGATACTCGCTACGGGCCTTACCTCGCAGCCGCGTATTCCTAAATTCTCTGGCCAGCAATCTTTCGGCGCGCCATTGTTCCACGCAAAAGAATTCGCCCGTTACCAAGACACCATCTTCGCTAAACCCAGCAATGACAACACAGGCGACCAATATGAAGGCGCCCGTGACAACCACACACCAATAACGGTACTCGGCGGAAGCAAATCCGCGTGGGACACCGTCTACGCCTGTGCATCCAAGGGAAACCGCGTCAACTGGGTCATCAGACCCTCTGGGACTGGGCCCGCGTGGGTGAGCCCAGCCGCTGTTTTCTCGCCCTTCAACCTCCTCCTCGAAAGCCTCCCTCTCGTTCGTGCCTTGGGCTGGTTCAGCCCCTGCGTCTGGGTGAGCAACCCGGTACGCAACTTCTTACATGGGACGTGGCTCGGCTGTATTATTGTGCGTCTGTTCTGGGCCTCCCTGGAGTGGGATATGGTTCGGGTCAATCGATACAGCGATCATGAGGAGACGGCGAAGCTAAGACCCTGGTTTAAACCTATCTGGATGGGAACCGCGGTGAGTATTATCAATTTTCCGGGTGATTTCTTTAGATTGATCCGGCGGGGACTGGTGAAGGTGCATATTGCCGATATTGAGCGGCTGGAGCCATATAGAGTCGTTCTGTCCAACGGCGGCGGCAGGCTGGACACGAGGGCACTTATCCTGTGCACAGGCTGGAAAGTATCTCCAGGCATTCGGTTCTTGCCGGATGGAACCGAACAAGAGATGGGCTTCCCGTGGGCTGCGGACCCAATTGATCAGGAGCTCGTTAGGCAGGCCCGCAAAGATATATACACGCGTCTGCCCATGCTCCACACCGGCCCAGAGAGCAGGACCTACCACACGAAGGATGCGGAGGTTCAAATACACAATAATGAAACCGCTCTGCACCCCTTCCGTCTCGCACGCTTCATTGTCCCCCCAGGACTATGGGATGACCATAGCATCGCCTTCCTAGGGACCGTAACCACGTTCAACACATCCTTTGTTGCCGAAGTGCAAGCCCTGTGGGCGCTAGTCTACCTTAACCACGGCTCTGAGCTTCACCATCATCATCAAGACAAGGAGTCAATAGTTAGCGAGACAGCACTGCACACAGAGTTCTGTGCGCTACGCTCCCCGGTGGGCCATGGGGTGCGGACTGCCGACTTTGTCTTTGAGGTCATGCCGTATTTGGATTTCTTGCTTAGGGATTTGGGCTTGAGGACTGCGAGAAAGGGGACATGGTGGGAAGATTTGTTTGTTCCGCATCGGCCGAGGGATTATGCGGGGCTGGTAGAGGAGTGGAAGGCGCGACTATCTATATCCGAGGAGGGGCAGAAGATAAAGGTTACTTAGGGCTGCAGAGAAGATTTTGTATGGGGTGGTTCCGCGTTACTGTTCATAGTAGATACTTTGATGGGTTTCATTTATGGATGTTAGCACAAGGGGATCTGAATGACCTTAGCCACTAGGCAGACGGCATGAATCTAGATTATATATCACACTGATAATGTTGAACTCCGTTGACGGCCTGATTCAATATAAACCGTGGCCTTCATGAGATAGATCACTAGCTCTACGACGGGCCAGCCTGAACGCATTGAGCACAATATTCACCCACCATGTATTCCTGTCAGTCATATACTTCATCCGACGCAACCATGATACCATGGACAGTGGTCGGATTGTTACAGGAAATCTAGTAGAAGTAGCACTTGCGCACTGCTATTCTCCAACTAGTTATACCGAAGAAGGGCCTCGCTGACGCCAGGTCCGTTCTCGGTAATCGGAGGTACTGGTATGCATGATGATAGGTAGGGGCAGGGACGAGAGCGGACAAGGACCATAGCATAAAGCGCCCCAATCTGAGCAATACACGAACCGGAAGTCTTCTGTCACGAACGCCAGGTCGCAGGTCGCTTGCCTTGGGGGTCAAAAGAAACGGAAAAAGGTGAGCAAACACATGGGGTAGCAGGTTCAACGGTGTAATCTAAAATGCTATAGTGTAGCGTTACGTCACCGTGTGGAGAATGCGTCTTCTTGAAGTCCACTTGTATCTTCAAACCTTCCAACAACAAATGCCGTAAAGCGGCCGCAAAGTACGCGGAGGAAACGTCTAAAGGCCTGCAGAGGATCCTACGGTCTTTAGTCCAAGCTGTATTAGATGGCACAGATAAAGATATTGCCTAATTGCGTTTGGATATATACTTAATACCGTAGACTACTTAATACCAGCTTCTCAATAATCCTATTATTAATCTGCATATTCCAAAGCTTAGTATAAGCTTGTCCCTAACACTATAATAGACGAATTGAGCGGAACAAACCATTCAGATGAGGTGGGTACATTGTACAATTACTAAAGTAATCTAGTCGTAGGGAATCAGTAAGGTTGATAATGTATATTTATAACTGCAATGTAGGATGTTTAATATATCACATCTAGCTCTTATATACCACAACGTAATCCTGAGTTAAATAAGTAGAACTATTTTCCAATACTATTTAAAAGTTAGTTTTTAGCATTACTTCACTAAAAGACAAGGATTGTAGATTAAATGCTGATAGTTTTTTATACCGGATACCATTACAATCGTAAGAAGCTGCTTTGATGAATCATCATATTTATGTAGCGGAAAATAAAAGGTCTTGGCAAGGTCATACAACAGCGGTCCCCCGGAATAAAGACCGCTTAGGACCGCGGGGGACCATAGTGCGGTCCTCAGCAATGTGAGAAAAGACCAAAGACCGCAAGGTCCGGTCCCGGTCCCAATATTTAGGACTGGGACCGGACCATTCCTAGGCCTAGATGGGAGCATACGAGGAGTATACAGCACGACACACTACGATTGGATCTACCCCCATGCCTAACCCCGAGGGGGTCACAATAGGAGTAGCCACAAGGAGGATATATAAGGACACTCATTCATGTATTTAGTTTAGTTCTTCGTGATCAATTTCAATTGTTACTCGAGACCTACCTTTCAAATAAAGTCCAGTCTCAACTCGTTTGTGCTCTCTAACTATTAGGTATACGTACTTAATAGGCCTGGCCCTCTTAGACTTGAGTCTATCTTGGACAGAAGTCCAGCACCAACTTTACCCCATCACCGGTAGTCTAGCGTTGACCACACCCCTTCGTTGGTTAACTATTAGGGATCACGAGCCCTAATCAACGGTAGCCTAGTTGCGACCACAGTCCCGTCTGAACCACGGTCCAGCCCTGCCTACCGCACCCCGTCGACTTCAGGTTAGAACCCAACTACGCGCGGTCCGCTAACTGGTCAAAGACTCCTGCCTAGAGCCCCGGGAGTAACACTAATCCTTCTATCGGATTTAAATTCCCTGGAGTAGAATTGTTGTCTGATTTATAGTATCCTGGTAGTACTGTTGGGTCCGCTGAATAGTATTCTGATATTGATCTGCTCGTGCCTGACAGATCACAGAGTACCCAATCAGTCTGGCAGACCTCCAGGGCTTCCCCATTGAATACCCAGTAGATTAAGCATCGACAGCAGACCTTCTCAGTTAACTAGACCCGGAAGAGCTCCTTTTCATAGGAATAATTCGTTCTGGTGGTCAGGTCTGATGGCTTAACCAGACACCAGGAAAACCCTCGATCCTGCGGGCTTCTGGCTGCCCTCCCCGACTCCTGCATGAAATTAGTGAATGACCAGGCGCCTTGCAGGTGGATGATTAGACTGATATCAATTATATGACGCTGAAGAGACGTTTAATGAAAATTTCCTTCTGTAACCTGATTTAATGTTCTTGGGAAGAAGAATTGTACTAATGTTCAATCACAAAAGCAAGGTTTGAAGATCCTAGAGCGCGGGAGTAAAGAAGTCCGACACGTAACCTCGCCTCCAGGTCAGATAGAAGTGAAGCATACTCTACACTACTATGGTCTGAGTGTTTTTATTATGGGTAGCGTCACAGCCATTCTTAAAATAATGATTAGTAGTCAAAAGCTCGACTTTTCCCAATACTAAAACAGTAACATTATCTTTCTAGCGGGCAGTGTATCCACCATCTACAGGCAAGCAAACTCCTGTGACCCAGCTAGCATCTTCACTTGCCAAAACAACAGCCATTTTGGCAATATCATCAGGGAAGCCGGGACCTTTCAACGGGTGTCGACGATTGAGATCGTCCCAAGGAGTAAGATTAGTAGTCGTTTCCTTGAAGATGGCAGTTTGGGTGTCTGCGAAAATTGTCAGTCTCGACCATGACGACAAATGGATTCTGCAACTGACATCCAGGGCAAATTGCATTAGAGTGGACTCTGTTAGGGGCATAATCTAAGGCAATCTGCCTTGTGAGCTGGCTAACAGCTCCTTTTGATGCACAGTAAGAGGCTATAAGCCCTTGAGGTTAGTTCGGATTAAAAGAAGTACATGATGTGAAAGACTTACGATTCTCCGGACCCGCGATCATGCCCATAATTGATGAAATGTTAATAATCCATCCTCGGTCCCCTGAGTCATGTGGCTCCTGTGCTAACATCTGCGCGAGAGCATATTTGCAGCCAAGGAAGACCGACTTCACATTCACTCGCATCGTCGTGTCCCAGGTTGTTTCCTCGGTCAAATGAAGAACAGCTGGGAACTGTGCCTCGATGCTTATTCCAGCATTATTGACCAAGCTAAGGGGCGATTAGAGGGGGAGGGCTAACTAACGGCAAATTGGATGTAGGATCATACATGTCAAGTCTTCCATAAGCTGTCACGGCTTCCTTTACCAAGTTTTCCATTTGTGTGGCATCCCCAACATCCGTTTGGACAAAAATGGCCTGCCCACTCTCCTGGGTGATCAAGTCATGAGTCATAATACCAGCTTCCGCTTGAGAGCGAGCCGTTGGTGTCAAATCGGCACACACTACCTTGGCGCCCTCGTGCGCGTAGCGAATAGCGATAGCCCGACCTAGACCAGAGGAGGCACCAGTTACAATAGCAACCTTATCTTGTAAACGCAACGGCTGTGCCATATTGCGTTATATAGGAGGAATTCGAGAGCAAAGAGATGAAAAGATATCGATTACTTCGTTTGAACAGTATGGAATAATGTGCTGAGGTTCTTACCTTAAATAGACTATGGATCAAATCTACTTCCGCTGAACAAAGATATTTGTGGCCAACCGATGATCACCCCGTAAAGAAACCACTCCGTTGCCATTTTGCCATTTTGTTTAAATTGAGGTACAATAAAAAGTGGAGATTAATAGAACTGGAAGTCGAGCCGAGCAGCTGGGGGGAAATATCCATCGGAGACCGCCACAGTATCAAAAGAAGAAGCTGAGCCGAGCTCGGCCTCGCACCTGAGATGGGCTCTAGTCACAACATAGATCCATCAAGGAATCCGTCCGACAGCCACGTTTTCACAAGATTAGCCTTGAAAAGTTTACGACTCCTTTGGTCTGGTGATGGAAGGCAAGTTCTCGATTTTCTCGATATATTAATTGACCTCCTCGGCAACCCATACGATTATCAATCTAAGGTATTTGCGTTCTTTCAGCTAAAATGCCTCCGACTCTCTATGTCATTCGTCATGGACAAGGCGAGCATAATGTCAACGTACGATTACCCCACTGTTACCCCACTTGGTCAATGCCAACGTTCTAAACAAAGCCCATAGGACTCTCATCACCTGCGGGATGCATTGTTGACGGAGACTGGAAAAGGTCAATGTAAAGAGCTCCAGGAGAAGATTCCGTTCCTTCAAGATGTCGAGGTCATCCTTGCATCTCCACTGCGACGCGCTATCCAGACAGCCGCCTACACATTCGCACCTGAATTGGAGAAACGACAAATACCCGTAGTTTTGGTTCCCAAAGCACAAGAGATCAGTAGTCTGGCGTGCGATATTGGCCATGACGCCGAAGTCACAGCTGCAGAGGCCCCGAAGCTGATCACCGACGCTGCTCCTTCATGGAATGCTTCAAACCTGGATACGATGCTGGTTGATGTTTCATGGAACTCAAAGGTAATTCAAATTAGCCCTCCCATCCAGAGATGCCTCCGCTAAACGACTCTCACAGAAAGGAATTTACGCTTCCAACTTGTCGGCAGTTCACCAACGGGCTGCTGAGATGCGCAACTGGATTTACAACCGCCCAGAGAGGCATATCGCGCTTGTGACTCACGGGGGCTTCTTGCACTACTTCACTGAAGATTGGACAGGTTACGTGAAGGGTAAAGGTATGTTCTTTACTTGACTGACGCATGTCCATTCAAGCCTAGCTGACCATATCTCTTTAATAGGAACTGGCTATTTGAATTGTGAATACCGAGAATTGGAGTTTACCAAAGACTCCAACGGAACGGAGTCACATCTTCGTGAGTGTGGAAGCACGCTGGAAAAACAAGCTAGACCAGCTGGCCTAGACGATCATTTGTTCCATGAGATAGAAGAAGTGGAGAAAGCGTCCTGATCGGAAGCAAGATTGTAGATTACCAAAGATAGGCAAATATGATAAATTCTATAGACGTTCTGACTGTTGCGAATGGGTGTATACCTTTCCATTGAAGAGGTGTTATTTAACAGAAGAGACGGCTAATCTTCCAGCACTTCTAGACCTAGGGTCGCTTCAGCAGCTGCGCCCTGGCTAGCCATCCAATTAATCACGCCCATTTCGATCAAGAGATTTGATAGAACCTCCTAGGGCCAAATAGTCCTTCTCACACAAATTACATGTCATTTACCAATAGTCCTGGCTGCTAATTATGGAATTTTGAAAAGAGACGAACGTTTTACCTGCTCATTACGGAAAAGATGCATATAGAGCGAAGTCTATAGGATTAGTTGCAAGGATATTATTACAGACCAATATAGATAAGAGATACACGAGCCCACCTAGTAGATGTGAGGCTTCATAATTGCTTCTTTCCTTCAGCAGAAAGTATTAAATCTTGATCTAGACGATATTCTTAACTATCGACTATACCTACATCATTCGTCACCCCTAACTAGCCTCAAGTATCGGAGCCACCCAAGGAAAGGTCGGAAATAAGACTCTCCTGTCATACGTTGAAAAGTTGGAACGCGCACGAGAAGAATCGTTTCACCCTCTGGTGCCAAATACCTTGTCATAGCCAACCAGGGTTACTCGGTATCTAACATCGCCACTGTAAACCTTCTCCACAGCTGTTCTACATCCCTCCTCGCTGATGTCAATTGTCTCAACCCAACTAGTCTTGTTAGCTTATGGAGCTGAATTTCTCGAATTCTGGACTCACCTCTTCACATCAAGTTTAGCTGCCAACTGAAGCATCTCCTGAACCTCTTCCCTGCTACCAATATGACTAGCAGCAATTGAGCAACCATTGCCCATCATGTCCTGCGTTCGGAGAGGCGGGAACGCTTTGTCAGAGATTCCAACAGTGTGGAATGTGCCGTTGATAGTTAGGAGACTGAAATACGCAGCCATATCGAAGCGATCCGTAGCATCGGTCGTGTTGAGAATAAAATCGAAATTGTTTCTCCAGGGCTTATTCCAGCCGGCACCTTGGGTACAAATAAAGCCTTTAGCACCGAGAGCCTTTGCATCAGCTCCTTTGTTTGGAGAATGTGAGATTGCATAGACTTTGGCCCCCAGAGCCGCAGCAAAAAGAATACCGAAGTGTCCCAAACCGCCGCTTGCTAAAGCGTTAGAGATCAGTTAAGATTTTCTTCGAAAGAGATTGAGCGCTCACATTCCAACAACTCCGACAGTTTTTCCGGGGCCAATTTTGGCGCGCGAAAGAGGACTGTAAGAGGTGATACCAGCACACAGCATCGGGGCTGCAAGGCTTGACTCTAGGCTTTCGGGAATCGCAAAGACAAAATATTCGTGTGCGCGGATGTGGCTTGCGTAGCCACCATATGCCATCGACTTGTCGGGATAGTAACAGTTGTAGGTGTCTTCAAGTAATTATCAAGAATAGATCTGGAGCATTGCTGGCTAGATCACTTACCAACTTGGTGAGGGCAGTAGTTTTCATTGCTTGACTTGCAAATCTTGCACTCAAGACAAGCCCA
The DNA here is from genome assembly GCA_009193595.1 of Aspergillus bertholletiae. Lineage (NCBI taxonomy): Eukaryota > Fungi > Ascomycota > Eurotiomycetes > Eurotiales > Aspergillaceae > Aspergillus > Aspergillus bertholletiae. The sequence goes on from ML736313.1 coordinate 29,066, forward strand.
GACCTGGGCACCAACACCGACCCGGTCACCAATCTTAACGGTGGTAGTTTCTGGGCCGATAGCAACCACTTTGCCAATTATTTCATGTCCTACACATACGGGAAGCTTTGCTTGACCCCAGCCTCCGGTGAGGGTGTGGACGTCACTCCCACACACACCACATGCCTCAATGGCAATCTCGACATCCTGCACTGCGAGGGGCTTAGGTTTAAACTGTACGCGCAGTGTAAGCCTCTGGTGCTATAAAATAATAGACATGAAAGAAGACATACTTCCTGTTTCTGGAAATGACTCCATTGCTCATGGGAATTTACCATAAAACCTTCAAAAGTATCCGGGTAAACCATCTTAATTGTTAGTTTTGATATGTGCCTCTGAGAGCAAGATCAAATGGAGAAAAAGTGTGAGTAAAAGGTAGTGAGAATAAGTTTCATTTCCAGGCTTTATACTTATATAGATTCTATGGCTATTACACTTAGTTTTCAAGACTTAGTTTTGCTATACAACAGTCCCCTCGGCACAACTTCCTCATTGACTGGATAATGCCTGGGTCACCAAGAGAAATTGCTATTCTAGAATGCCGTCCCCATATTTGACGGCCGATGTGAGGGAAAACAGGCTCTCAAGGCGAAGATGAACTTGAAGAGTTGAAATATGATGTGTCAACCATAAAATACCGCTATCTACAGTTTCGGCTTAGCCGCCTGCCTACCCAATAGTTTAGCTGATCTACGATCAGTATTTAAGCCACGTAGGCTACAAGATAGGAAAA
>ML736313.1:30087-82098 GCA_009193595.1 Aspergillus bertholletiae
TTTTCCTATCTTGTAGCCTACGTGGCTTAAATACTGATCGTAGATCAGCTAAACTATTGGGTAGGCAGGCGGCTAAGCCGAAACTGTAGATAGCGGTATTTTATGGTTGATATGAACTATATGCTGATATTTTGACCTAGGTATGAATTCAGGTACTCCGCATTTCAGCAGAGAATAATGATATTTTTCGGCTTCATTTCCATTTCGGGAAGATTACATACATGGATAGCAACACGGCGCCCAATTCTTGGTCGAAGTAGTACCTTTTATATCTCAATGAATGCCATCTTTATAATTCTAGCTTGCTCCTATAATTGAACTTCTTCATATCGTACATTTTCTCAATCTTAAAGTCGTCTCAACGCAATGTCTATCGATACAGATGTTCTGATTATTGGAGCCGGCCCATCTGGCCTAGGCATGGCCGTCCAGCTCGTTCGCAACTTCGGGACAAGAAGTTTTGAAATCGTTGAGAAGATATCCGATGTCGGTGGAACGTGGTTTGCTAACTCGTATCCAGGCTGCGGGTGTGATGTTAGTACTTTTATTGATTGACTACCGCGTTCCCCCCACTTGCTGAACATCCTTTAATTTTAGGTTCCATCGCACTTTTATTCTTTCTCATTTGCGCCAAATCCTTACTGGTCTCGTAAATTTGCTTTACAACCAGAGATTCATCAATACTTCGAGTCTGTTGTCAGCCAGTATGATATCCGTCCTCATGTGAGATTTCACTCTGCTGTTGTGTTGGCCGAGTATGATACCGAGACGGCGAGCTGGAAAGTAGTCATTGAAGATCAGAGAACGAAACACAAAATCCAGAAGCGTTGTAGGATTCTTATCTCGGCCACCGGTGCCCTTTCGGTCCCAAAGAAATGCGATATCCCAGGGACCGAGAATTATAAGGGTCGACTATTTCACTCAGCCCAGTGGGATCATGGCTTTGATTATAAAGACAAAGAAGTCATCTGTGTTGGTAAGTTATGTGCCCATGTCCAATTTCCCTTGCAAGACATATCTGCTCACTGGTAGAAATCAGGCAATGGGTGTAGTGCCACACAGTTTGTGCCAGTTATGAGTGCCGGTCCAAACAAAGTCAAGAAGATCACTCAATTTTCCCGTCAGGCTCACTGGTTATCTGAGAGACTAAATCCTGAATACTCTTCCACTTTTCAGTTCTTGATGCGCTGGTTGCCTGGAGCCCAACGCCTCTACAGAATATATCTCTTTCTCATGAAAGAGAGAGATTTTGCTGGTTTCCACATTCAAAGTGGCCAGAGCCTTCGAAATGACTGGACGGCCGCTACCACAGACTACATTCAGAAGAACTCTCCGGCCAAGTATAGGGGCTTCCTAGTTCCAAATACCGTGATTGGTTGTAAGCGCAGGGTTATGGACACGGACTATCTTGCCTGCCTGCATCGGAAGAACGTTGAACTTATCTATGATGATCCAATTGATCATATTACTGACAGTGGAATCCTGACCAAATCTGGTCGAGCGATCGATGCCGATGCGATCATCCTGGCTAATGGGTTCGAGACCCAAAAGCCATTGTTCCCAATGGAAATCCGCGGGCAGAACGGACAAGATATTGCTGATCACGTAAGTGATTCTCCTGGAAGTCGAAGTGAAAGAAAATTAACTCGTAAGCAGTGGCTTGAATTTGCGGATGGCTCACCGGAAGCTTACTTTGGTACATGTCTGTCGGGGTTTCCAAACTTCTTCATTCTGATGGGACCGAATACACTTTCTGGCCATTTGTCTGTGCTCTATACTACCGAATGCCAGATAAATTTCATCGTCCGGGTCATTCGTCCGATATTGAATGGGCTCAATCGCTCATTGCTGTCTTCTTTGCTGGGAACCGAATACCCTGAATCTGTTGCTGTTACTCCAATAGCAGAACGTAAGGACGTTTCTATGACCGATCAAAAAGCGAGGCAGTTGGTCTGGGCCACTGGCTGCACCTCATGGTTCATTGATGCCAGCACCGGGAGAAACACCGTCATGTTCCCCGATTGGCAATTCAAATTCCACCTTCGCAGCGTCTTCATCTCGTGGACGGATTTTGTTTACAAAAAATCGGCCAAGGGGTCTGGTCGAGAAGTTTCGGTTGTTCCTCAGTATTCACTGTCGGTTGCTACTGGGAGCATCGTGCTCGCTGGAGCCCTGCTCGGGCTATCCTCTTTTGGGAGCTTCAAATCGCCATCGACACTAGCAGCTTTGCAAGAGCGTATTGAAAGATTTCTTCTGTCAACTCTTTAGATTTGAGCTTTCGGATCCTCCTTTGAAGAGATGGAAGGGAACGTGATCATGGATTTTCATGTGATGAATTGAGTCTTCTGTGTATTTGAAAGAGCCACTGGTCTTTGTCGTAGAGTCATGTAGCTGTTATCTGCACTAAGAAATGAACCAGTTGGAATCGTGGCCTTGGCCCTGCTCATCACGATCAACGTGGTTGCCTTCTCTTCCTTTTGCCCATTCATCCTTCAACTTGGCCACATGATATCGAGTAGTCCACCCAAGATCCTTTTCTATTCCAGAAAGTAGTTCCAGAACAGCGTCCTGCTCGCAGCGCTCCTGGAAGACCTGCCCAGCGACAAACAAGGCTTGTACAGAATTGACTCTGAAAGAATCGGTCGAGTTGGCAAGACTTATGCCACAAACTTCCCGGGCATGATAGACGACTTCTAAGAGAGCATGTCGGTAGGATCTCAAACGTGCTGATACAGTTGACCGAATAGCTGTGGACTCCTGAGGCTCGTTCGTAAGTAACAATATCTTCGCTTGATGATAGCTTTGCATTGTAGCTGCGCATAGTGGCAGGTCAAACCAGATCTGGTCAAAGGTATCGAAACTCAGCTCAAACCCCGAAGCTGCGCTGCCCAGTCTCCGCGTTCGAGCAGTTGGAGTGAAGGATGCGGGAAGAGAGCCATGCCATCTCTCTAGATCAGCCATCAACAGATTCCACCGTTCTAAAAGGTGCTCCTGACTCAACCCGATCAGAGGCCGTTGATGGCGTGGCAAAGTATTGTTTGTTGGGACTAAAGCATCTCCTGCCGTCAGATGGTTTGCAATTTTACCCAGAATCCACGCGAGTTCATTGCTCTTCATGTCTTCTTCGAATCCAGAGGTATTTTGACTTTGCATTATTACATCTGGTGGACTGTAGGGTAGAATCTCTCCATTCTCGTCCGTGGCCAGGCCCGCATTCTGCCAGAGGCGCATGTCTTTCAAATCCAATCGTGTTGGAGTTTCGCTTATGACTAAGACTTTGGTCAGGAGAACTATCCACGTGGGCATGATAATATTGAAACTCACAGGCACATAACAAGTCCTGTCTAGCCAAACTCCAGAATATGGGGCCCTTGACGGCCGTCTGGGGAATTACGATTGAAGAATGCACAGGCACAGAAGCACTTCTATCATCGAATAGAGGTAGGGCGCTTAGATGAGCTCTCCATGCACTCCCCGGAGCATCCATCAACTCAAAAGAACACAGAATGGCGACAGCGGCGAGCATTTCTTCCTTACCCGGTAGGGTGTGGGAGTGTGATTCTGAACTGACGGCAACCTTGAGATGACCAAGAGCTTGGTCGTAATATCTTGCTGAGTGATATCGCCACATTTCTTCGTTTGAGAAAGGCAGGCCACTATACTTGGGAACAGACCTGGGGTCCACACCGGCTTGGCTCATGACTCGACAGACATGCTGAAGATGCTTTGCAGCAAGAGCACAAACTGCCGATTTCAGCAAAGTTTTTGATGCCGCGATGACAGGCACTTTTGATGAAAAATAAGATGTCGTATCGAAAAGATCCATCCTTGGGAATCATTAGCACGCACTTATGCTCAAGCATGCTATTGACACACACACCACTGGCCAGGTTCCTGCTTGAAATGTCGCAAGAGGCATGAGACAAGTACATTCTCCAACTGCTCGGACTCTGATCGATTAGAGCCAAAAACTAGGGAAGCCTGTTCTCGCGGTGTGCAGTGAGCGGTAGTTGGTATATGACAGAAGGAAGGTGTCGCCGCAAGAATATCATGTGCGACTGGGTGGGATTCAAGAGCCTGGTTTTCTTCACTGGCCTCTCTAGTCCTATCTATGGCGCCATTGTCTTCCGAGTCCGCCGTTACGCCTCTTGCCTCTGTGACCCTTGAGCTCTCTTCGCCCCAGGGGTCTCCCACCTGAACAAATGTGACTGTTTTATGTGAGCATATAAAGCTGAATATGGATTGGAAACGTACATTCAGCTGGAAGATTTACCCAGGTAGTCGCCTCCCGGGACCTCTTGGCTCGCCGAACTACTCGATCTGGCGTTGAGCCAATTTCCTGGTTACGAAAGATGGACTGTTCTCCATAAGCGCAGGGACGCGACGCTTTGATACACTTGCGGCATGCTGGCTTAGTTTCATCGCATTTCAACTTCCTCCGTTTGCAAGTCAGGCTATGAGAATTCGTGAGTCACGCCATTTTGATGAAAAGCAAGGGTCGGTAAAAAAAAAAAAAAAAAAAAAATACGATAGTGGAGGGAATCGTGCACGTACCAGCCGGAGTAAGAGCGCATGCCTCCCAGCAGGGATTCACTAAAGTCTCAGCTCTGCTCAGAGAAGACTTGGAATTTTGAAAGCCGACGAGAGAGGCACGTTGACATGAGGCGAGAGTTGTGATGAAAATGGAGAAGTTGCCGAAGCTCACGTGATTGGCAACTCGGCTCAATTACGACTTTGGCAGTGTCCTTGGCCAAGATTTAAGGCAGTGATTCTTGTGTTGGAATGGGCCCAACGGAGTTCTAATCATACACATCGTTGCGCTACTTACATGGCTATATAGACATTTGTGAAAAATTGGGGTCCTTTTTCCAAAGGAGAAATGCCAGCTAGAATAAGCCCATCGATGGAGAAATTTATCGCAAGACCGGACAGTATGAAAAGATGAAGCAGTAGCTTTTAGCCTAGTTATTGAGACAAGATCGGGTACTCTGAGTAAACTCTCCCTGCGTTGCTACACTGGCTGCCCCACTCTCAGAGTGTAGGGCCAGTGAATTTGACTCTCTGGTTGACTGCAGAAGCTGACTCACGGGTTGGTGCCGCAGTCGCGTTTGCTGCAGGTGGGAAGTCACTCCCACAGAAACTTCCGTACCCCGTTATAGTAATCCACTTCATCAAACAGCGCGATTTGCAGCGAGAGGCCTGCTCATATTCCGGTTCACTCAATAGACTTACCCAGATCCGAAATCCCTGGCACTTTGTTCGAGAGAATCAAAGTCTCGCGAATCTTCTCAGCATTTTACTTCTCAGCGACGATCTCGCAGCGCAAGGACATTTTAGCCGCGTCACTAAAGTCCGTGTTATTGTAACACCGAATAGGTATAAGAGTGTGAATTATCAAATGTGCACCCAGTTGCAAGGATGGTGCATTAACAAATTTGTCTGGTTGCTTGCGTCTGCTTGTGGCACATGGGCCTGAAACCGCTGACTGCTGCTGTGGACTCAAATCTGAAAACAAAAACGGCAGAGATATATCTCACTCGAAATCAACCGGCCTGATAACCAGTGCGATTGTATTAGAGAGCCATATCCTCGAGTATAAGTAGTGAAGCCAAGAATTGAGACTCCTATGATCAAACCGGGGTTGAGGTTATTGAGCCCTTGACGCCGCAGCGGCGATGAGACCATTATTCGGCTGTTTTCTTACCTCAGTCGACAAGCTACGCTACTAGGCCACGGAAATCAGATAGGGTTTCGGCTATAGACCGGGCCCACTGACGGAGTGGACTGCTGCTGCAAGTGGGTACCCGCAGCAAGCGCGACTGCGGCACTCATCTGCTTTTCAGATATTGTTGGGCCCGAGCAATATTACTACTTCCTTCTAAAATCGCTGCACACTGTCGCCATTGAACTCTTTGAGGGATATACCTTATTGAATCCTAGCGGTGCACAGTGTCCATGTCACGTTGTAACTCTTGAGAATAGGAAAAAAAAGTTTGATTTTTCCTTTCCGTTGGAATAGGATAGGCTATATCCCACGTTTAGGTCCGCGGCATGCAGCTGGGCGTGATACTTGGTACCCACCTGTAACTCAACTAGGAGAAGAGGCATGGGAAAACATAGCATTATGGAGATATTATGTGTCAGGTTAACGGGCCCTGGGGCATGGAAAGACGGGGTTGGTAGTCATAGACATGTTCCAAAGGATAAATCATCTTGCATCATGAAGAAATTCTGATATTTCAATATGTATGTCCTTCTGCAAGTGTTAGTACTAACTGTTATTCGAACCATAGACAGACCTACCGCCACCCAGTGCCTGAAGCACATCTACCATTCCAACAGCGTCGGATAGGACACCCATCAGACTCAATACCTCCAACCAATGGAGGAAGTTTATTTTCAAAAACGAAAGGACTGGGAACTCAGATATTTCGCATCTATTGTGTTAGAGATGATGTATCCAGTACCGGCACGAGTGTTGCCCACCCGCTGGAATATGCTGATCAATCTGGCTGTCAATATCAACTTTTTCTGACCCGTAGCTTGACAAACCGCAGATATCGTTACCGTCCTTCACTTATTCTGCCAGATTGGCTTGGTTCCTCCTTCCAGGCTGCCTTGGGCGGTTCTTCCGTTATCTATATATATAGAACTTAGGACAATTAATCATTATAGACAGACTATTTATTGAAAGAATGATATTCGGTATTACCTAGTAATCTAGGCCTAAAACTAAAAGGGTCCCATTGACGGTAGATTCAGGTCTGATTTCCTATTTTGTAGTCTACGTGGCTTAAATACTGATCGTAGATCAGCTGACTATTGGGTAAGCAGGCTAGATAGCGGTATTTTATGGTTGACACTATTATTAGGCTTCTTCACGGCCCACCCAGGCCAATGATGGACTTTGGGCCCCAAAACAGTGCAAACTTGGTGTCACGGAATCCCTAACGAGACTGCAGAGTTGGTGTATCGGGGACCTAGGGGCAGGTAATGGATACCTGCAGACAGTACCTGGTCCAAGGTGCTGGAACCACCCTGGCCTGCCGTGCAGGACAATCCTGGTTCACCGTGCAGTATAGAATCGGTCTGAAAAGATGGGCGGATGACCTTTTGGTTGACTTCTCAATACTGAGTCGACCCCGAGAAGGGGTCGATCCCCGGGTATAAAGAGACTTGTTCTGACTAGTATAGCAGAACAAGAATCAGTCTCTTTCTTGTATTAGACTTACTATCGGATCTTAGTTGTTTTACTTTGCTTTACCAACGTATCCTTACCTAATTGACGGGTCCTCTACCCCGTACAGCAGTCCTCCGTTACAATGAATGTAAAAGAAACTAGAAACTAAAGCTAGAACTGGGAGACATGAGGTCCTATACATGTGGTATAGGACAAAGGAAGAGATCACGATCAGGTGAAATATATGCCTGAGGCACCTTCAGATGTCTGCAGACATTTACAGGCATCTACAGTCTCTGATATATTAACAACGAGAGGAATTACGGCAACACAGTAGCCTATCTAGCCTATCAGGATATATAGATAATCTGGGCTATACTTAATTAATTTAGTAGGGGATTATAATCTCCTCTACACTGAATATAATATCTTGCTATTACTGGATGGTCTTCTAGATCTAGACGGTCTTTCTATAGGGTTTCCCATGTACCCGGTCATTTAAATAATAGATGATCTTGTTAAACTATATTCTATGGTAATATACTTTATAAATAACTATAGATAACCCCCCCACCGTACTCTCCCCCCTTTCCGTCATTAATTCCATCTTCAAGCCCTACGGGACGCCTATCACTGTATTATCCGAGTCTAGCAGCATTGAACAGTAACTGGAAAAGGCAGGGAATACTCTCTCACCATTCTCACACCTACATTGCCTGGGAAATATTGACGCAAGGGTTAAGAGCGAGCTTGCAATTGTTATGATCGACTCCCTTGGCGCTCAGAATTGAGGAGACGCCCAAGAGCTGAGACGGATCATGACCCTGGTGTACTTCTCATCTCCGCTGGTCAAAAAAAATCTTTGTAACCCATACCTATATTGTTTACCGAACATATTACCTCATACCGTAAGGGTACTAGCTCAATGGCAATGGTGGAATATATTTCACCGGGACGGTAACTTTCTACCGAATACCGTGGTCGAGTTTTTCTTATTTTGAACAAGTCCCCGAGCCGATCCTGCAAGGGGTACTGTGGATCTCCTAGACTAGGTGAGCGGCAGCCTGCAGCGAACTAGCCAACACTGCGTTGGGAGCTTGCACACGGTCGATATTTGTATATTACTTCGTACCCCAATATGATCTCGGGCCAGATTCGGTGCAACATTATTCTGTAACCCGCAAATGAATACCTGTTTTCGCATTTGCGAATTATATGTAAACTACTCCGTAGGCTAGGAATGTCTGAATGTTGGTTCCACTTAGGCCTCGCCAAAACGCGTGGGTTGGGGTTCCCGATTGGACCTAAACTTGAGTCATGGAATGGCGATCTTTCGCCGATCGATATACGCCCAGCCAGATGCAAGATTGAACAGTGGGGCCGCTTTTCCTCATGTGGCTGGCAGAGTATTATCCATGGATCTCACCCAGAGTCACCGAACAGGTGTACTCCATAAATTGAAGTGCGGCAAGGAGTTGAATTACTGATAGCCTCTGCTATTTCGATTGAATTTGCCAATAAATATCGATAAAGAATCGGCGATCATTTCTTAATTGGAGCAAATATCGCCAAAACAGCGACGAGGATAGTGTTTCCCATTTGAGTCTCTGTCCAGGTGTGTCAGCCGAGTCAGCCAGCTCGCCAGATTTCTGGTTGGGAACAGGATTCATTTAAATACATTCCCATTGGCCCCAGACGTGTATATGAAGGAGACACTAAAGGGGATATGAAGGTCCCACAGAGGTACATTTCTGTGACATCCAGAGAACCGCAGGGGTTGAAATTGACCTCAGCTATCATGTACACCGTCGTTACGTAAGGGTAGGAACAGGACGATATTTTATCCTCCCCCTTTTCCATCATCCATCGATTCTCTTGATTCGGGCTTCTATACGTAGTATGTTGTATAAATAGAGCCTACGTATAATCCTGTTTCACGTCTACAAGTGGTGCTTGTCTTTGAGCTACGACGCGCTATAACAACCAAGTCCAATCTCCCCACGAACCGTACCCTTGGTTATGGCTTTAGGAGTACCTCCCGACCAGGTTGCCTCTCTGGAAGTCGTGAACCTCGTGCAGCTGCTCCAGGGCTCCCATGATGCCGCTCAACGACTTGTGCGGGCTGCCAGACGCGATGGCATGTTTTATTTAGAAATACCCGAAGGCAACGAACCAGGGTCGATGGGGAGATTGGTGCAGGGCATATACGCCGCATGCGAGGAGCTCTTTCGATTGCCGCTGGATGACAAGATGAAGCTCGATGTGGACCAATTAAGCGAGTACAAAACCAATGGGTACGACACCGCGTGGCTTATACGGATTTCTTCGTCCCACCGGGCATCGGCGCTAATGCTGAAACTTTAGGTACAAGCCTATTGGTCGTAACATCGGCGGACTGCCAGGCCACCGCGATGGGTTTGAAAGTTACGCTGTAAGCTGTGGTTCCCGCGAACTAGGGCTCCTCTGCTGGTGCTAATACATTCCTAAAGGTTCCCTGCCAGAAGCTAAAGAGTGGACAGCTCTCCTCTAGGCCCGGCCCGCTGGAGACGTACCAAGAATACTTGCTCGACTTCTCCTCCCGCTGTTATGACATTCTTCGCGTCATATGTCAGGTTCTCTCTGCTGAACTAAATCTTCCGCCTGGTGTGTCTTTCGAGGCCCTGCACGGAGGCCCCGATGCTTCTTTCGACATTATTCGTCTGCTCCACTACGAGACCGGGAGGCAGGACAGCCTCTTTAGCGTTCCCCAAGTGGCTCACACAGACCTCGGTTCATTAACTGTCTTATTTTCGGAGACTCCAGGCCTTCAAGTGTCCGACAGGGCTGGTAGTGGCCAGGATAAATGGCTGTACGTGATGCCCCGACGCAACTGCGCGGTAATCAACCTGGGGGATGCAATGTCTCTCTGGAGTCACGGCCAGTTCCGGAGCTCAGTTCATCGCGTAGCATCAATGCCTGAGAACGTCATGCCGGAGAGATATAGTTTCGCTTTTTTGGGGCGGCCGGTCAGCTCAGCACCCATGTGCCCTTTGACAGGTGGACCAGTAGAGGAGGAGAATATCTTGCTCTGCGAGGATTGGGTCAAAGAGAAGTTTAGAGGGTTGCGAGGGCAGAAGAAAATGGACCTTTGCTGTGATCATACATGATATAAGGGTGTCCTCTGTGCATAGTAGCGTGCCATTGAGGGACCGTGTGAATATAAAATCAATCCTAGACTCACGTTGCTTGAGGCTTAGGTATTTTTTTCCAACACGTGAAACGAGTACGCCTGTTGAATGAGGCCAAATATGTAGCTTCCAATGTTGACATTACAACTGCCCCCAAAGAAGATGAAAACTATCCGAGAGGACACTGAGGAAGGGACATCTAATTCAAAACTACGTCACTTGACCCCATGAGAAACATGGGAGATATTTAATTATATACTGAAAGCGTTGCCAAAGCTCTATAAAGGTCCAAAGAACTTTCGATGCAGGTCCTAATGTTACAACAAGAAAGAATATAACATGGAGGAGCAAAGGAAAAGGGCTGTGTAAAGCCTTAGCATGACCTGGAAAATGAGTGGTACGATTGTTGCCGTACATATGCCTGCTGAATTTCTGCCAACTTTTATTATCAGTAGATTATTTGAGCTGTCTCGCAGGTGGTCAACGTGAAAATGATACATGTAGCTACCATGTCCACAGTCCACGTCATACTTATACGTTTCATAGATGGCTCCATTGGGCCATTTGCTATAGAAAGTCGAAACCTAGACTGGTGACTCTAGAGGGTGTGTGATAGTCTTTGAAATTGATGTGATTTGGCGCTACCTACCGATAATTTCATCCATGAGGAAAGGAAAAGACACTAGGCGGTAGGAGCCCTCACGTAGCAGTATATGAATATATGTCAGGAAAGAACCCAAATCAGCCCAACATCCCACAAAGGAAGTCGTCTCAAAGGAAGCCGCCCGATAAAGGAAGCTGTTTCCAGATTACCTCGAATTCCGGAACTTTTTTTCAATGCCGCGGACGCAGGTTCCGCTCAGAACATGCCTCATGGATCGTGACAACACAGCGACCCAATGTGGGGGTGAGTATACCAAGAATACTCAGCTACTGGGGGAAGACGACACTGAGGTATACCGCATACACCGCGGGCGAACTACAACCGTTAGTAGCCCTGTCGTACCAGACGTGAAGATAGCTATGTCCGGGGCTTTCAGGCAAATGGTCGCAGCTCTATCAATTTTCAATCGAGTGTCTACGTGATTTTCCCTATCGCGAACATGGATCGGGACCATGACGATACTCCCACGCTTGCTGACATGATACTACTGGATTTGGGTGGCCGTGGATACGAACCCGGTCGATACAAGAAAACAAGATGAATCGACCATTTCTAGAAGATAACATTCCTCCTTTGGCATGAGGGCACTTGCTCCTCAGCCACGAAACGGTTAGCCTCCATGGCTTCTTGGAGGGGTTGTTAGGATCATCACGTACGTATGGGTAAAAATGCCCCTCAAGGGAAAGAACTGTAGGGGCACAACGATAAACGAAGTGGTCCGTAGCTAGAATTGTAATGTATGGACGTTCCTGCGTAACGGTATTTTTTGGCATCGAATAGAGACGGTGGTAAAGCCTGGATAACGTCTCGTCGCACTTGGAGCAGAGTGGTGACCAGCGGTGCGTGATCCGCCCGCAAGCCTCTTTGAGCATCATCTATAATAATGTGTCTCGGGCGATATCGGAGCACGTCCAGTAGCTGATCTCATATCAGCTCATCAGACAACGTTTCCATCCTAGGCACCATTGCGGTAAGAGGGTTTGCTGGATAATTGCTTAGTGAGGAGAGTGATGTTTCGTCCACTCTAAGGATAATGAAGGGCGCGTGCGGACTTTGCCAGGATTATATATCAGCTATTTAGTATATGAATAGTAATACCGCGGTTGTATTCTTATTTACGCATACGCAAATGCCCCAATTAATTCGGGAGCTGAGACACCTTTTGACCTACTAATGATATGCATCTTGACATTGACATCAATCATTGTCAGCTAGATCTTTAATTCCAGGTAATGATACTAGTAGACGTAAGTACAGTAAAAAAAGAAAAAGGGTCAAAATAACGAAATATATTGAAATTTTACCTGTGCAAATAACTCCTAAAATCATTGAGAAGTTGATCAATGGGAATTCATAAAGGCTACGTACATTTGCTTCCTGGAGCTTTCTCTACCGACTAATAATCTATAATTCTACATGCATAGAGTAAATGAACAGGTATATGAGCAAGGGGATATTGCAGTACGTTGTGGAAAAGAAATTTTAATAAAATTACATTCCCTCTTCCCACAGGGTCGAGCTCCGTCATTCAAATGCCGCTTTGTCCCTATCCCTAACAAAGCACTAATTTATAACCAAAAGGCTTACATATAATCTGTAGAGGATCAGGCTATCACACAGGTCTACTCTATATCATTGAGAGGCCAACGAAGTAATCGGTTATAGCTCTCAGCATCGCCGTTCGAGGTCCCAATTGTATACGCACAGAGGCTAGGGTATACCGTCATCACAGACAATGGTAAATGTTTAGTTTGGCAAGCTCTTAGGAGAGCGCTGCTGGGTGCTGGTGCCACATGCAAAAGACTAAATATGACCGTTTTTATGGCTTTATATTCTAAACCGAAATCTGCCTATGGCGGCTATTTGCTATCCAGGAGTCCCAGGACTGGCCGAGTTCGATCCGACAGCGTGCGAAAATATAACGACTCATCCTGCTGGATGACGCCCGAGCTCTATTTGAATTCCCCTCTGTGTATTATTATCCTCAATATTGAGTCGACTCTAAGCAGGGGTCGATCTCTTGGTATAAAGGGCCTTATTTTAGCTAGTATAATATATGTTGAGGAACGTAGGATTTATGAAGTGGTTGATTGTTGTATTCTGAGGCTATTCCTCGCCCTGACTGACTAGATACAAAGAAGGCCACGGCGCTAGACCTATTTAGGCAGGTCATTGTTGACAATATATAATATAGCAAGAATCAGTCTCTTATATATTAGACTTATTATCTGAATTTTAGTTATTATTATCCTTGCCTAATTAGCAGGCTCTCTGCCCCGTATAGTGGTCCTCCGTTACAGCGTTAGATCTGGGGGTATTGCAGATCTGGATTCACTATTCATGGGTAGGGATCCACTTTGGCGGACTTTGTTCCTAGTCCCCACCAAGTCCTGTCTTGGGTTGGCAGAACCCTAGGATAGATAGTGCGGAGTACATCTGTCATCATCAGCGGGTGGCCAACATCTCTTTATCAAATAGCTTCCTTTATGGATAACTTCTTGTATTAAATGATAACCTGCTTTAATAAATAGCTTTGTTATTTAATATTTATTTTATTTAGTTTTTTCTCTCTATTTATAAGTATCTATGAAACATCCCGGTTTCTATGGTCTGGCTTCTTTTCCCTTTCTCATGCACAATATTCTCGAGAGATAGTGCCAAATTTCATTATTTGAAAGGTTGTTGGTGACCACAATGCCAAGCATGGGCACACATTTGCAAAAAGTACTTCCCATAACAAAAAGGGATCGTCACGTCGTAATAACTTAACCCAAAATATGTGTTTAGATTAAGATATCGTAATGGCCAGCCACAGAATACACACACACAGGCTCGCTAGTTGGAGAAAACTATGATCCACCAGCTATGATACCACGGTTTCTGCTGATTGCTACTACCTTGGACCCCACGTAATATTTTGTTTTGCTATTGAGATAGGCATACAAATTCAATTATCATCGTGGAGGCAAACAATTGGTCCACTGGCCACCACCACTAGGCTAGTGCAGTTGCTGGGTAATCGTTGTGGCAAACTAATAATCTTTGGGTAACTTTTCGGCGGATTTCTGACTTACATTATTATGGGCCATGATTCCTATGGTATGTAGCGATGCATGTGGTAATTAATTCTGGTTAATAGTAATAAGTATATATACATATGATCATTACTATCGACAACCGGACATTATTACGACGCAGCCACTGGGCGCCGAAGGACACGTACAAAGCCACGGCTACGCATAAGTTATAACCCGAGGAATTGACGTATAGCAATAGACAAAGTACCGCAACACTCCTAGTAGACCCATTGCAAGAGCTGGCCCTCGGCACATGCGGTAAACATTTTCTATAGTTCGGGAGACAGGGTCATCTACACTAATTTTTGGAACGTGCAGATAGACACGACCATTCCAGTCTCCGATTGCCGATCAAGTGGAGCCGTTAGGACAACATGCATTCACAAGCGATCTCGCGATCTCGAATACGAGGAGAAAGAGGAGCACCCTGGTGTTGCAGAAATGGCTATGACGAGGAATATCGGCAATAGAAATATTGTCTAAGCCCTGAATACGCACCAGCCACCTCGGAATCCCATCTGATAGGTATTATACACATTTCCTTTTGCCAATACAAAGCTTCAATGTATTAAGAGGTAAAGGATTTAGGGAGGGCCCGTTTCCGTCCCGAGGAGACACGTAGTCTGGAAATGTCTCGAGTAAGCACTAGCTGAAGTAGGTACCCCACCCCCAGACGACTGCCTTTGGTCCGTGGTGCAACATCGTATTCCGTGAAAGACCTGGCCGGAGCCAAGCCTAGTTGCTGGGTGATGCTTGGCTGGATGCGAATCATGTAGACTAATTGGTGGAACTGCCCGTCCTGGCCCGCGGAACCACCAAGTATAGTACTCCGTATATCGCGTCCACCAGCCAGTTACCTCACATCAAGCTCCGAAGACATCTGAGAAGGGAGCTAAATAACAGGAGTAGTATTTAAAGCTGCATTTACCGTGGTTGTCTCCGCCCTTCCGAGTTCATGAATCCCATCAACCAGCCATGTTCGCCACATTTAATAGCTCCATGGATCATCGGAGCAATAGCAACTCTCTCACCACATCAATGAGGCCCAAGCGGATAACGGTTGCCCGGGCTTGTGACTGGTGCCGGCTGAACCGTGTTAGATGCGACGATGGTCAACCATGCAAGAACTGCCGGAATCGGGGGGTCCAATGCTGCAAGGAGAGTAAATCAGCGGAGCAGGCTACCCGGTCATCGGCGGCCCCCCTTGGGAATGAACCCGATATACTTCGCTCGCGCGGCATGGAGATGAGTGATAGTGGGAATAAAAGGGCAGAGGAACGGAAGAATGCAACTGCTTTGCGCCAAAATTGCCCTGCTAGAGGTTCACACGGCACCTCGTCGCGATGGCATTGGCCAGGGGTCTGGGTCGCTAACTCAGTGGATACGAAGAGCGAACCGCGCTATTACGGGCCGAGCTCCTTCATGTATTTTGCTGACCGGCTACGCACCTACCTCCAGGAGTCGCTCAGTCAACCACAGCTGGGGAATGCGCTGCACTCATTTACCTGTAGCAGTGTCTCGTCATCACCCTCCAACGCCGTGGATGAAGAGGAATTTGTAGAAGGTGCTCTGACGCGTCAACAGGAGGAGTACTTGCTCAGCTTGTTTTGGCAGTCCTACCATACGATCATTCCCATTGTGGATGCCCATGGCTTCTGTGCCGATTATCATTCCCTCTGGGGCGATGCGCAAGGTTCCACTCGGAGACCATCTGCTTTGGTAGATATTATTTTAGCATTGTGCATGCAATACAGTGCCGCCCTCATGGCATCTGGGGAGGTCGAAACCATGCAGCCGGATTCCAACGACGCCAACACGGCGGGCCATTGGGTATACCAGAGATGCCAGCGGCTCCTCTTGAGAGACCAAGATACGCTGTCGATTGGCATGTTGCAGTCTTACATCCTCTCTGCTGTGTATTTGATGAATGCGTCGTGTCTGAGCGCGTCGCATCGAGCTCTCGGTATTGCCATTCATACTGCCACTAGCCTAGGGCTGCATCATGAGCCGGAAATATACCCCCGCACTCCTCAGCAGGTTCTCCGGCGACGTATATGGAGGACACTCTTCTTTCTGGACTCCAAGCTGAGCCTCGAGCTGGGCCACCCATATCTGATGCGGGAATGTGACGTAAGAGTCGACCTGATAGGGCCAGTAGAGACGTGTCCATCCATCCCAACCTTTGGGGATATCAATTCTCTGAGCTACCACAATGAGTGCGTCAAGTTGGCCGCGAAGGTTCGGCGCATCTGCATCACAGGGTTTCAGAAGTGTAGTGAAGCTATGTCTCGTCATAATGAGGCATCGATATATCAAGCGCCGAGTGTCTTGGACAGCGGGACCTCCTACCTGCATCAGTCTATGGACGACCTACAGACCTGGGCTCAGGATGTGCCGCCATCACTAAAGCTGGCACGTAAAGGCAATGTAGCCCCCTTCTCCACTGCGCGGTCTCCACTGGAGAGTGGTGTCTACGCCCCCCTCTGGCTGCAGCGGCAGCGTGTCCTCCTAGAATTGCTCTACCACAATTTGGTCATGACATTATATCGTCCATATATCAAATTCCCTAGTGTATCAGCGGAAAGCCTGCCTTTCATCGGACACACTACCGCACAAACGACGGATGGTAGCTCTCTGTGCGCCCTGAACCACGCGACGGCTACCATCAATATCGTCCACCAAATACTCACGGAGACGGACATTCTCAACTCCTGGAATCGAGCCTATCAATATACATGGGATGCCACCTTGACGATTCTCGGGTTCCGGCTGGCGCATCCCATGTGCCCACACTCCTTTTCTGCTCGGCGAGCCACCGCCATTGCTATGGAAAGCTTCAACATCTTCTCGCGATATGGGTTTTCGGCGGCGACTCAGGCCGTGAAAATTACTAAGGAGGCGGATAACGCGATCGATTTCATGGTTCAGTCCCTACGTAGTAGTTTCCGGCCGAGCCAGGGGTCCACCCCACGCAGCCAGGGGGACGGCCATGACGCACTTACCCCCTCGCAAGTGTCCTCTGGATCAGGATCATCCTTGAAGACCGGCCCCATGGGGCCGCAGCTAATGCAAGGGGCCGGGACCCTGCCGCCGTTCCCGGACCTCTTGCAGCAGTCATGTAGTCTGCCGCAGGGCAACCCTTTTCCCGCATACTCAATGAAATTGGCGGACACGAGTCCGCCCCTCTTCCTCGGTGAGGCTCCTACTATTCTGCCTACAAATCCGCCCACGGATCTGGTGAGCGAGATAATAGATCAATCGTGGATTCCGAATGATTGGTGGAGAGAATGATCCTGGTGGCCAAAACGGCATCACCGTGATGCTAATATGCGGGATATTTTGGTACATGGAGGTCTGGATATGTATCAATCTACAATACAAATTAAATCAGGCGATTCACTCGTGGGGCTGAAAAGTTATTAATTACAGTTCAGCAAGCTTTCTCAGTATATAGTATACCTATTTGTTCTGTTGCTCAATTGTACTGCCCAAAAATCATCTGCGCCTCCCTCAGCTCCCTGAGAATTGTCTCTCTTCTCTCTTCCCCTCGGACGGTGATGAGTGCATCGTAATCCTTCACACAGTGCATAAACCCCTGACTGCTACCGGTCTCTGCACTCATGTCACTTCGGCCCACCGGATTCTTCTTGAATTCGAATGCCCAAAGTAGCTTTGCCACAGCTATGAATAGATTTCTCTCTGCCAGATGGATGCCGGGACATATGCGACGGCCAGCGCCATAACCAAAGTGATCCCGTGCCGTGCCCTCTGCTACTGCGGCATAGTGCGGTGCCAGCTCGGGGAAGTTGGCGTAGCGCTCAGGGATGAAGTCTTCAGGGTTGTCGAATCGGTCGGGGTCCATGTGCATGCCCCAAACATTGAGGATAATGGTGGAGTGCTTGGGAAGATGCATGCCATTATACGAATCATCCTCTGCCAATCCGTGAACGACACCCAGTGGAAGGACAGGCCGCCAGCGGTGCACCTCCTTGATCATCATGTTGATGTAAGGGAGTTTGCGGAAGTCAGACCAGGCTGGGGAGCGATCTGTGCCAATCACGGCATCGATTTCGGCGTGTGCTCTAACACATACTAGTATTAGCCATTATTTCTCCCCAAGCATTACATGAGACGGACGCACTTCTTCTGAACTTCAGGGTATTGAGTCATCGCTTGTACAATGGCTAGGATCAATGATGAGGAGGTATCTGATCCACCTTCCATCAATGTGCCCCCCAAAAATGCCAGCTGGTGCTGACCAAACTGGTTCTGATCCTGTTTATCCAGGACACGGTCCATGAGGGAGTCCCTGTAGATCCCTGCTCTCCGCCGGTTCTCGATGACTTGCAGCACCTCTGTGTATAATCCGGTCATCAGGTCACCTACCTCGATTGCTCGTCGACGCCAGTATCCCATGAAACACTCTGGAATCCATTGAAGCAAGGGCCAGGAATCAACAGGAGGGGTGGCTCCTGTCTCGAGTACGAGGGACCATTTCTCCATGAGGCTGTACAGCCGAGTCAAATATTCATCCTTCACACTCTTGGTGCGGATTCCAAACACTAGATGAGCAAGTCAGCCGTTGCAACTATGGGGACGACAGCAAAAATGATATAAAGACACCATACCCAACGACATCGTAATACTGTTACTGTACCGCTTCGGATGCATCATGTGGTTCTCTGGATCCACTAGAAAGTCATAGAGCATTTGAGCCGCCTCCGCTTCTTGCAGCTTCCAGTGCTTCTTTTCGCATTGGGATTCCATAAGATACTGGTGAATAAGCTTGCGCATTGTGCGCCATGTCTCACCGTACTGCATCATGAGGATGTGGTCCCCATGAGTGATAAGATCAGCTACCTTGGACGGGGGCCGGTGGCTGAAGTTGTTGCTTTTCTTGTCTACCAGCCCTTTCATGAGCTTCCAGTCCGTGATGACAATGGTGGTGTTGCGGAAGCGCTTCAGAGAAAAAATGCCGCCGTATTGCTTTGCCCATTTCGACATCCTGGATATGAGGGAGGATGGTTAGAGAGCATCCAGCTAGAGACACAGTCAAGGTGCCACACATACAGAAAGTGACCGTCAGATTTAGGGATTTGGTGCTCATTACCTAGTACCAGGCGAGTTGGCGGTCCTGTGGAAATATTTTAGCCTAACGTGGATAATCCATTGTTGGGGGCTATCGCTGACCTGGGGGAAGGCCTCGCTCCCGACGTCCTATATGAAACACGGATACAAGAAGCGAGACAAGTAGCACACTTGCACCTGTGACCAGGGCTACGAAGGTCTTGTTTATGGACCAGATGTCCAGTAGAGGAAGAGTTGACATTATGTGTTGTGGATTACTTCGGCAGCACAAACTGTGTTTACACGGAGAGGCGGAACGGAAGTGTGTGGAAAGGTGGCTGCCATGTAAGTAGATATATTGGTCCTCAATAATTCAATTCGCCGGCAGGACGAACACCACAATCAAATCCTTTGTCATAATAGCATACGACTTTCTCTAGATGACATGCTAATGTGTGCGTCTATGGAATGTACGGTGCCCCTCATCGTATATTGTTTAATGGGCTCCAGATTCACCCCACCCCGGCATGCTGCTATATTTCCGTAAGGAGAACTCCACCCCATTTTCCTTTTTTGGATCCCTCCGATCTCTATACCATTGGCCAGTGGCATCTCTGCTTGAAGATTGAACTGGATGGCGGGAAACCGTCGTATTTGTCTCACAAATTCAGTCCTCCGCTGATTTCTTCAACCGTCCTCCGAGGAAAATATAGCGTGCTCATCTAAATTGGGAAGCTAATGGCAAAGCTATATAGGAAATCTATTTAGGTTGGCTCAGGGACCTGTGGCCCGTATAATGTATCCAATCACTTTATTTTACCTGTGGGTGCGTTCAGGAAGGCATAGATACATTTTACCAAGTTTCAATTGTAGTAGTATCAATGAACACTTTAAGCCACAAAGCAGGACTCGAATAAATGCGCAGAACACAGTGGTACCGATGTAAATGCTTCTACCGGTAGCTACATTAGTCCTTAAAAGCGTTTTCTGACCTGATTCACTTCCTCCCCATTCTCCTGAACTGTAGCCTTCACATTGGCCCTACTGGCGTTAGAGATTTCTGTATGTCCATTCGTAACCCCGTTGAACTTCTGTTGCCGCTCTTCTGTAATGTCGGTCACGAGTAGCTCATAGTCTGCGTTTCTAGGTTTGGGGAACGAAGACAATTCGACCTGTTCCTCCCACGACTTCTTCGCTGGGTACGAGTCATTCACCAGCCGGCGGGTCCAGGGATTAGCCTTCATTTTCGTCACCGCGAAGTCCCAGTCGGTGGTGTATTCCCGGAAGAACGGCTTATAGCCTAGCAGACCGCCGATCCAGCGGCCAATGATCACGCACATCCAGTAACCGATGAGCCGGCGGAAGGGCAACCAGGCTGGCCCGGGAGTGTAATGATCACCCGCGTCATGGATCTATACGGAGTCATTAGAATTACTTGGCCACTGGAGCTGCAACGGAGCACTGGAGAGTTGGGGTCCTACACAAAGAGTTTGGATCATATCCAACCCTCCCTGGTATAGCAATGCATCGTGCCAATATCCGTACCAATTCTCGAAGAAAACCCGGTCTAGCTGGTAATCCACGCCAGAATCGGAGGCGCTCAGGATCACCGTCATCCTTTCGCGGGAGTCGGGATGGATGAAAAAGCGATGGATATTGCCAGCTTTGCAGGACATTTCTTCGTCCTCCGGGGTCAGAATAGTCTGCGTGCCGTTCACTTCTACAACACAGATTCCCTCCTCGACCTTGAAGTACTCCGTCTGCCATTGGTGGAAGTGCATCGGAGGGCCATTGGGACGATGGTCACTCTCGATCAATTTGCGGAGGTTCCCAGGGACGGGGCCTTCAATGTTGTGACGGTAGGTTTGCCGCATCATAAAGCTTCGTCCAGGGGGCGCTGGGAGGAACTCGCTGGTCAGGAGGCCACCGAACCTAGGAGGTTGTTAGTTTGTCTCTGTTGGCCAAAGAACTACACCGGTGCATTTCATGCGGACTTTTTGATCACTGTTTGACCCGCGGAGGTGTGATACGGTACAAATGGCGAGAAACTCGGCCACTTGAAAACTTCGCCCATTTTGAAGATAGAGATGTTGTAGATACTAGATCGTGCGATTTTTTTAGGGGGGGGGAGGCAAGCAGAGCTTCACGGTCAGCCCGAGCAACTAGATAAGTCTATGGCTTTGTACGGGTCTTTGGCAGCGAAGGGGCGTTCAAAGAAAACACAGGCTATGCACTGTCTGTTTCTCGAGCCGGACCAAGTTGGATGCTGAGGGGGACCAGCGCTGAGTGATGAGTGGTTGATAGCGTATTCACTTCGAATAGTGTCCGTGACAGGAGACTCAGCCGACCTAAGGGATCACCACCCCAGGCAAATTCGCTATGGCTACGCCTTGTGATTGTGTTTTGGCCCTTCTTCATTATCGGATGCCTAAAAGGAGAAGCAGGTATTGAGTTCGTATCTTCGCCTGTCGGAGATCTCAAAGGAGTCAGGCATGGCTACACGGTGTTTTACAGCACGCAGGAACTCCACATTCTGCAGAATGGGGGAAGTCAATTGAGGGATGGAGGGGGGACCTGCATAATTGGAACCGAAATGGCAAGGCAAAAGGCTTGCCCCGATGGCTTCTCATCCCTGCAGAAATTAATTGCGCAGCGGAGCAAGCTGCATGAAGGTGATAACTAAGGGTTCTGATTGACGCATACGGCACGCTGAGTGGTTACGGAAAAAAGGGCAGCGTTTACACTGATTGGCAGTACCAAAGGGGACAATACAGCGAGGTCATGTGATCGCTTGGCATTAGAACACGAGGGTCAACATGACTGCCTGCTGGGTCAGGCCTACCGTGGCCATCACGTGAAAGCGAGAAGATCCCGACCATCTTCCTTGTCCATCATAACAGACCTATCTCGAATCAACCTTTCCTGTGCTTCCCAGTGTACTCCGTACATGATATGTCCAACGAATAATGCCATGCCAACCCTGGTATTATTACCATTACCTTCTCTTACCCATTCTTTTTTGCATCATCACATCGGTGATACCTGACGAGATATCTACGAGACTAAGTGGTGTCAAACTCGCAGAAGCCAGAGGTTTCATGTTTAGGTTTGTCATTGGATCGCGCAGAAGCTTGGGTATCTGCAGTACTTCATTCTAAACGATCCATGCATGCGAAGGGGGGTTGCAGAATGACACGTTCGCACCGAATTGCTACCGTTACACACATGAAGAATTGCGCCTGGACTAAATGCTCCCAGCCGACACCTCAACGGTGGCAAAACATCCTCCGCCTTACCGAAAGGGGGCCTTTTAACACGCCTCCGAGGCCTATACAGCTCCGGTCAATGGTAGGCCCTGGTTTCTCGTATCTGCAGGTCACTAGAAGGACCCGCAGTGCAGCGGGCTCGTATTCTGGGCTGCATGTAAGGCATTGATGGAAATCAAGAGCTAGTCCTAATTCGTGGCTGGTACACTTCCATGATGGAGACACCAATGCACAACATTGTCCACTACTACTCGCTTGTGCAGACTGGATAACGAGAACAAGCGAGATAGGAAAAACAGAATCAATTGGATTGCGATACCTGGTAAAGATGAGCAACTGTCGGGATTCGATATGACCGAGATATAAGACGTAGCCACGATGCCAAATATTGCAAGGCCCAACTTCCAGACGGATTGTCTACAGTAGCAACCCTCCTTTTAGAAGACCACATTTTGGAAGGTTAAGCAAACAAAAGGATTGTCTGATTCCTTTGCCCATTGATGAATCGTTAACAACCACCCTCATCTCTTGGAAGTCCCCGACAAATACCCCAATACCAGCGATGCATGCGGTTACAGATGAGGACCGATCTATCGGATCAGGAGTTTCGGTGGCAACCGCGTATCCGACTAGAGTAGACACTCCCGGAACAGATATAGGAAGCCTGAGTCTAGTAAGTCCTGACTTCCCTCCACCTCCCTGCATTGGTATGTATTATATCTGATCTTGAAAACCAAAAAGGATCCGAACAATGAAGTCGCTGTCGTCGGCATGGCCTGCCGGCTGGCTGGAGGCAATCATTCTCCAGGGGAACTGTGGCAATCCATCCTAAACAGAACGGACGCATCGGGCGAAATCCCCAGCATGCGCTGGGAGCCGTATTACCGCAGGGATATTCGCAATGCCAAAATCTTAGATCAAACAACGAAGCGGGGGTACTTCCTAGATCACCTCGAGAATTTTGATGCCGCCTTCTTTGGCATCTCCCCAAAAGAGGCGGAGCAGATGGACCCCCAACAACGGCTCTCCTTGGAGGTGACCTGGGAGGCTTTGGAGGACGCGGGGATTCCACCCCAGAGCCTGTCTGGCTCAGAGACAGCTGTCTTCATGGGAGTCAATTCGGACGATTATTCCAAGCTCTTGCTCGAAGATGTTCCTAATATCGACGCCTGGATGGGCATTGGTACTGCCTATTGCGGGGTCCCAAATCGTATCTCTTACCACCTAAACCTCATGGGACCTAGCACCGCGGTTGATGCCGCTTGTGCCTCGTCGCTTGTTGCCATCCATCATGGGCGACAGGCGATCCTCCAGGGTGAGAGCGAAGTTGCAATTGTTGGAGGGGTCAACGCCCTGTGTGGGCCAGGATTGACCCGAGTACTGGATAAAGCCGGTGCAACTTCTCCCGAAGGCTGTTGTCTTTCCTTTGATGAAGGGGCGAAGGGCTACGGTCGTGGCGAAGGTGCCGCCATCGTGATCTTAAAGAAACTGTCCACTGCTATCCGTGACGGTGATAATATTCGTGCGGTTATCAAAGGGAGTGCTGTGGCACAGGATGGTCGGACCAACGGTATTATGGCTCCCAACGCCAAGGCGCAAGAGCTGGTGGCAAGAAACGCCCTTGGGGTTGCCAGGGTGGACCCTCTGACAGTTGGCTATGTGGAAGCTCACGCGACGTCGACTCCTCTAGGCGATCCCACTGAGGTTAGCGCAATCGCCGCAGTTTATGGCAAAGGCAGACCGAAAGAGAGTCCTTGCTTCATCGGCTCGGTGAAGCCGAACGTGGGTCATCTGGAAGCCGGTGCTGGCGCTGTCGGATTTATCAAAGCCGTTATGGCAGTTGAGAAGGGGATTTTCCCACCACAGACCAATCTGAAGACACTCAACTCTCGCATTAATTGGGAAGAGGCCGGGGTGAAGGTCATCCAAGAAATACAAGAATGGCCTGGGTCAGTAGATGAGGTTCGCCGAGCGGGAGTTTGCTCGTATGGATATGGTGGCACGGTTTCCCATGCCATCATCGAGGAGTTTGTACAACTCCAACTGCCGACCACCGTCACGAATGATGAAGATACTCTGCCACAGGTCCTTCTTCTGTCTGCCCCTCAAGAGAAGCGCCTGACTGTCCAAGCCCAGGCACAAGCCTCCTGGATTGCGAACGAGGGTAGAAAGAGGACTCTAGCATCAATCGCAACGACCCTGAACACCCGCCGTGGGCACCATGACTACAGAGCTGCCATCACCGTGGATAGTCATGATGATGCCGTGGAGAAGCTCTCCGCAATTGCCAGCGGCAAAGAGGCCAACTGGGTCACATCAAGCCGCGTCCTCGATAAAAGCTGCTGCAAGGGTGTGGTGTGGGTTTTCTCCGGCCACGGCGCCCAGTGGGCTGCAATGGCTACAGATTTGCTTAAAGAAATTGTGTTTTACGAAACAATATGCTCTCTGGAACCGCTTGTGGAGCGGGAAATGGGCTTTTCTGCTTTGCATTCCCTTGCAAGTGGCGATTTTGAGTCGTCCATTAAGGTTCAAGTACTCACGTACCTTGTACAGGTGGGGCTTGTTGCCATCTTGCTCTCTAAGGGACTGAAGCCCCAGGCTATAATTGGCCATTCTGTGGGGGAAATCGCCGCGTCTGTTGCCGCTGGTTGTATTACTGCGGAGGAAGGCGCCCTGATTGTCACTCGAAGAGCAAATCTTTATCGTCGTGTGATGGGATCTGGCGCAATGATCCTTATCAGCATCCCATTCGCAGATATGGAGAAAGAACTACAAGGCAGGACGGATGTTGTAGCTGCTATCGACTCCTCCCCATCGTCATGTGTTGTTTCTGGTACCACTGACGCAGTCCTGGCGCTCATGGAAGACTTAAAATCCCGCGGTGTCAAGGCCCTCAGAGTCAAGACAGACATTTCTTTTCACCACCCGATGCTGGATCAACTATCGGAGCCATTACGAGAGGCTATGCAAGGGTCACTGTCACCACGTAAACCAAGGGTTGCTCTGTATTCAACTTCTGCAATTGACCCACGTAGTACGATAACTCGGGATATCCAGTACTGGACGAACAATATGGTCAATCCGGTGCGGTTAACTGCAGCAGTGGGGGCTGCAGTTGAAGATGGCCTGAGGATATTTTTGGAGGTTTCTGCCCATCCCATTGTCTCTCACTCTATCCGAGAGACCATGTTGGATCTTGGTGTGGAGGACTTCACTGTTACCCACACGATGGCCCGCGACAAACCTGCTGACAAGACCATTCTGTCCAGCATCGCGCAGCTCCATTGTCGGGGAGCTGTCATCAATTGGAAGAGGCTGCTCCCTGGCCCCTGGGCTTCTGATGTACCCTTGACCACCTGGGACCACAAGCCTTTTTGGAAGCAGATCCACACCGGCCCTTTGAGTGTCTCAACACTTCATGACGTGGACAAACACACGCTTTTGGGCCAGCGCATCCCCGTTGCTGGAGAGAGGACTATAGTGTTTACCACGCAGATAAATGACCAGACCAAGCCTTTCCCAGGAAGCCATCCTTTGCACGGCTCAGAGATCGTTCCCGCGGCTGCCCTAGTCAATACCTTTCTTCATGCCACTGGGGCTAGCACCCTTTCTAACATTACTCTTCGCGTTCCAGTCGCAATCAGCCAGCCACGGGATATCCAGGTGGTAGTGTATCAAAATCAAGTCAAGATTTGCTCGCGTCTTGCTCAGAAGACGGGTGCTGAGAGGGACGATAGCTCTTGGCTAACGCACACTACAGCTCTGTGGGAGACTGCCAGCAACACTACCCTCCCTGCCCAAATCGATATCGCAGCCACCAAGGCTCGCCTCAGTGATAGCAAGCTGGCAGACAATTTCTCCATCAATTACCTGGATAAGGTCGGCGTTTCCGCTATGGGTTTCCCATGGGCGGTTACAGAGCATTATGGAAATTTGCAAGAAATGATTGCTCGCGTTGACGTTGCGCCAGATATTGCACCCGGGAGTGTGCTCCCATGGGATGTATCGTCTTGGGCCCCAATTCTCGACTCAGCCACGTCCGTAGGATCCACTCTGTTTTTCGATCAGCCTCGCCTGCGCATGCCGGCTCACATTCATGGTGTCCAGGTGTACACCACGCAGCCGCCACCGAAGGTGGGTTATTTGTACGTGGAAAAGGACACAGACCGGGACTTGGCGGTGCATGTTACTGTCTGCGATGAGCTCGGCACTGTTCTGGCTCACTTCGAATCTATGCGGTTCTCCGAGATTGAAGGCACGCCGGGCAGCAACGGCAGTGAGGAGAGCTTAGTACATCAGATAGCATGGCCCCCTGCTGTCTATACTGAGACACCGCTGCCAATTAGTAGAGTTTTACTTATTTCCCAAGATAAGGAACTTGCGGGTCTCTACGCTGAGTCGTTGAAAGGCCGTATCTCCTCTGTGGCGATGTTCGATTGTGCAGCAGACTTGCTTCCCCTCTCGCAAGATCCGAATAGCATCTTAAAAGGACAGGAAACAGCGGTGGTGTACATTCCAGGTCGCATCCAGGGCATGGATGCCATCCCGACTAGTGCGCATACTTTTTTGATGGAGCTACTGCTCCTGGTCAAGATCCTAGTGAACGGCTCTCTGTCCGCAAAGCTCTTCGTGCTGACAGACCGCGTCTCAGAAGGCAAGTCTACCACCGCTCTTGCTCAGTCCCCGATCCACGGTGTCTCCCGCATTATCGCCTCGGAGCACCCAGATCAATGGGGTGGTTTGATTGATGTTGAAACGCTTGGGCAATTCCCCCTCGAGACGATGAAGTACGTTCAGGAGGCCGACAATATCCGCATCTCCGACGGTATCCCCAGAATTGCTCGTCTGCGCCCGCTTCCTCGCGACAAGCTCCTACCATCTGTAGAACAAAACGGCCTACTTCCACGACCAGAAGGTACGTACTTGATAACGGGCGGACTGGGCGCTCTCGGTCTAGAGGTCGCCCAGTTCTTGGTCGAGAAAGGGGCTCGTCGATTAATCCTTGTTTCTCGTCGTTCACTGCCCCCTCGCCGTGCTTGGCCAGCTATCCTTTCGGACTCACAATCCTCTTTACAGCCGATATTAGAAGCCATCCAGCGCTTAGAAGGGCAAGGAGCTACGATCCATACACTCGCTGTGGATATTACCTCTCCTGGAGGTACATCTCAATTGACTGCTGCTATCGACGCACTTTCGCTTCCTCCAGTCCGTGGCGCGATCCATGCGGCAGGTGTTTTGGAAGACCAGCTAGTGCTTTCCACAACATCGGATTCGTTCGAGCGCGTGTTAGCGCCGAAGATTACCGGAGCATTAGTCCTTGGTACTCTCTTCCCCGTCAAGACACTTGATTTCTTCATAATGTTCTCCTCGTGTGGACAACTATTTGGCTTCCCGGGTCAAGCATCATACGCATCTGGAAACGCCTTCTTAGACGCGTTTGCCACATCCCGCCGACTTCAGGGTGACAATGCTGTAGCCGTGCAATGGACCAGCTGGCGTGGTCTTGGCATGGCAGCGAGCACAGACTTCATCAACGCGGAGCTGACCAGCAAGGGCATCACGGACATTACACGAGACGAGGGCTTCCGTGCCTGGACGCATATTTCCAAATATGACATTGCGCACGCTGCCGTCTTACGCAGTCTGGCCTTTGAAGCTGATGAGCCTCTTCCCACCCCCATACTGGAGGACATCGCCGTCCGTAAGGTTGGCACCGCCTCAGCTGGTGTAGCTGATACAGCGCCGAAGAATACGGATGAAATCCCGGACTCGATCCCTGAACGTCGAACATGGTTGGATGGGCGTATCCGCGAATGTGTGAGCCGAGTGCTTCAGCTGGCTAGTAGCGATGATGTAGATTCCAGGGCCGCCCTGAGTGACCTGGGAGTTGACAGTGTCATGACAGTCAGTTTGAGAGGCCAGCTGCAGAAGACATTGGGCGTAAAGGTGCCACCCACATTGACATGGAGCTGTCCTACGGTCGGACACCTGGTGGGATGGTTCTTAGACAAGATTTGAAATCCAGCCGTAACCTGTCGCTCTGACTCTTCTTCCGTCAATTTTGGTTGTTTACTATATGTTGTCTTTTATTATATCTTTCTGACTAATCAATTCCTGAAGTTATGTATATGCGATCGATCTCATTAGAATGCATATATGGTAATATGGTTGATATTTTTTTCCTTTGTGGCGGAAAACACTGACCCCTTCCCTACATATAGCTTCTCGCCACCAAGTAATTTAGATCATCAATATGATCACCAAAGATGGGTGGCACGTTAAATCTTTTGCTTTCCGTGATCAGGATAGGGGCTATTTCATTTAAGGAAAAAGATAGTCGCCGGTTTTAGTTTAACTTCCAATAACAAGTAGTGTGGAATTCCAAGTTCCTCCAGTGACACTGCAAAAATTGCCTAGAGAATATCACTGTTGCCTCAAAGCATGCTAATATGTATCATTTGACTTTTTTGTCTAAAAAAGGTCTACTTGTGAAATAGATAGAGAATACTGTACTACATGTAGCGATATCCTAAGACAATAGTAGATGCCCCAGGCCAATTTTATATATATTGATTTACTCCTGTTAGACTTACTATTAACAAATCAGGGAATCACGCCAATATAGGAAAATCCATCATATCGTGTCCACTAGGCATATATAACATATAGTTTAACCTCTTGAATACTAAGTTACCCCCTGATAAAACAAAGAATGTATTGACCCGTCTTTTGGCCAAATAAAAGAGACGAGGTTTGCATGATACATACTATGTTGCATCGCAACGGTGACTCGAAAGCATCTCTAAAGCTAAACTTAGGGCTGGTTGTAGGAGTGATGGACAATATCCCAACTTGTATTCAAACACTCTATAGCAAGACTGTATATATAATTCAGACATATGCTAGCTCAACGCCTTTGAGAACCGCGCCACTTCATTGACTCAAGATGTTCTCTGCAATCAGTTCGGCAAACGCATCTACATTATCCAGTCAGCGTCCATTTATGTTAAATATTAGGAAAGGCTTACAGATGGAGCTCATTGGATGCCCCGCAGGAAGATATGGGAAAGCACTCGCATCCACAACTCGGAGGTTCGAGACACCATATACCTTAGCGCGGGTATCAACCACGGCATCTGGATTGGAAGCGTTGCCCATTGCACCTGGAGATATTTCATTAGCAAACAACACGTTGTATATGGTTTTCAAGTGGAATTCCATACAGGTTGAACTGGCGTGATACCCATTTACGGCATTGTTTCTCACCCAATCTAAGATTTCTGCATCCGTTACGATATCACGACCCGGTAGAATCTCCTTCACACGAACTCCAGTTGCTTCTGCAAACTGTCTCAATCTTTTGATCGCTCCTACCGCTAACTCAGCATCGGCGGGGTGACTTAGCGCATTCACGTTGATGATAGGAGCTTCATGTGGGTCGGCGCTGCGGAGTTTCACATAACCGCGGGAATTGGTGCTCTGGATGGCAGTTGTCACGGACGCATAGTTATTTGCGAGTGGTTTATTAGGGGGGTTAGATCCGGGGGATAGGGTGAGATATTCGACTTCGGGGAAGTCATCTGGGAAGGTGGCTAGGGTTGCTAGGGTTGAGTTGCTAAACGTGTCCCGGTTGGGGAGCTTTTCCCACCCTGTGTATAGCCGGTGCATGGTTAGCATGGGTAGCGCTTCTTTGAATCAAGTTAAGTGAGCTAGAAAGTGAACTCACCGACAACACCACCGCCAATACCAGTAAGAGGGCCCGTCTGCTGTTCTAAATAGGATTCGACGGCTGCTGCATGGAGGTTGGGGTTACTGAGAACGCCAGAATTGGTGGTTACATTCAATTCATGACTGGTAAATATGAAGAGGTGATCCTACAGGCGATTTTAGTATAGATAATCAGATGTGTTACAAGGCAAAAAAACTTACCCACAGATTTTGTCCAACACCTTGGAGGTCGGACACCACAGGGATACCTAACTGCTGGAGACTATCGGCTGGTCCGATACCCGAAAGCATAAGAAGATGAGGCGAATGAAACTATTTGGCCTTTGTTTAGTAGACTCGTCCTGTTCGCAATTTCCGTCTCTATACATACCACTCCAGCCGACAAAATAACTTCCTTCTTCGCTGTGACAGTATACTCCGCTCCGTTGGTCTCCACGAGTACCCCAGTCGCCGTTTTATTAGAGTCAAAGATGATTTTCTTGGCTAATGTGCGCAGATAAAGCCTCAATGGGGTGGTGTCCAAAGCGTGCTGCAGGAATGACGCCTCAGAAGAGCTTCTAGTCTGGTCCGTAGGGTTGATCACAAAGGTTGTCGGTGCGAAGCCGTCCAAGTGTCCGCTGTTCAGACCGTTGATAAGGTTGAGACCTGACTGCGAGAATGCAGTTTCCATGAATGGATCACTAGGGGCTTGGTAGTTGGGGAAGGAGATTTGGAGAGGCCCTCCCTCTGGGCTGTAGGCGGAGGCATCATAGGGGTATGTGCCGTCATCCTTGGGCCTAGTGAACTCAACACTCCTCTTCAGGTACGGGAGTAGGTTATCCCATGTGTAGCTGTCGTCACTGACGAGGTCAGCCCAGAGCTGATAGGAGCCCTTGGTAGTTCTAGCAATATCTGTGAGCAGAAGATTTCATGTTTCGTCTCTAACCCAACAGCTCGTACCTATGGAAGATCATATCATTGAGAGCCGAGCTTTGGGATCAATGGGTTAGTATGTAGTTTACAAACCATTCAGGGCTTGGCACAAACCTTCCTCCCAGAGTCTTGCCGGCGGAGTAGTGGATCCTGCGGTGATTAAGGCCCTAGTAGTTTCATTCAGCACAAGGAGGGCCCTCTACTATCGCTGGTTGATATAAAATGATATATTCTTACCACTTGTGGTTCTGTAACCAGGCCCCAATCCACTAACACAGGGCTTGGTGCCAGGTCATTAAATGACAAGTACTTTGCTCCATATCCAGGTACCTGGCTGGTATTCCCATGGTCGATTTCATAAAAGCTGCCAGCTTCAATCACCGCAACGGAGACATCAGGCTGAGCGGCCAGACGTGCTGCAACGGTCAAGCCTGCAGTGCCCCCTCCCACAATGACATAGTCGTATGAGGCATTCTCTGCTAAAATGCCAAAAGAGTTCCCAAAGAGCTTTGTGTGTCCATTCGTGTTGGTGGAACCAAAGACCGCAAAGGCACCCGTAAATAGACTGCAGAGCGCAACGTAAGTCGGCGGAAC
The DNA here is from genome assembly GCA_009193595.1 of Aspergillus bertholletiae. Classification (NCBI taxonomy): domain Eukaryota; kingdom Fungi; phylum Ascomycota; class Eurotiomycetes; order Eurotiales; family Aspergillaceae; genus Aspergillus; species Aspergillus bertholletiae. The sequence continues at coordinate 61,743 of ML736313.1, forward strand.
ACGCATTGTGCTTGGGTGACAACTAATTCAAATCCAATATCCTAGGTGGGCCTGTTCCTCTGGACAGTTTACTCTAGGATCATCGTCGAGGGGGTAGGATCAACCTTTTATGCCTGGTGACAACCGGCGCGCCACGGCCCATGCCAATTTATTTTTTATTTTTGTCCTGGTTATTATTATTGTCATTTGACTTTTTTGCTCTTGTCCCTGAACCAAGACCATGATAACGCCACTGGGTCTACCTGGCTAGGACAAAATCGGTCATAGGTTTCCTCGTACTGTTACGCGAGCGGTTGTTTTTTTTTTTTCCTGATTCATCTCCGGTGATGCTTTGGGGTATGGGGATTGTCCCAGCTGCTCATGTCTCCACAAATACGAGATGCTGTATAGCGCCCAGAGGGTTCGTATTGAGAGAGAAGGTGAGGATTGGATCGAGATCGGGGTAAGTGGAGTGTAGATAGGATATTGCTGGAAAGAAAGCGTTGAGGGTGAGACTGACATGGCGCTCGTATTATGATGGCATTTTATTTCGGAGCGAAAGACAAATTTCCAGAAGGAGTATCGATCAAGATTGCTTTTTCCTTAGTCAAGGAATCAAATCTACCTTGCATCTAGGAGGCTTGGCATGTGGGTAATTTATTTCAATTAACATTGCACAGTAATTTGATGCATTTGCTAGGTAATTCTATCTTAATGCGGCCTCCGAGATTCAACCTACGTCCACTATATGGAGTAGCTGTGGCCTCCTATTTTGCACCAGCGTATCTACTGTATTGGCGGATCCTGGCACCCCATTTGTAGAAGATATACCTACGCGTATTAGCACCTGTATGCGATTTCAATGAGATGAACAATGCGGAACCTACGGAAATGGTGCTAGTAAAAGAGTGACCATGGCGAGTAGGAACCCCGCCCACTGGTATCCCAGATTCTGGAACACTAGATGACGGTGTTAGTGAGTGAGGTAAATATTACATTCGATATAGAATCAAATTAAATAAAAATTGAACTCACTGGCTTGACCGAAGAGGGGAAACGCTGCAGCAAACATACTGCGGGAGAAGCTGTTCGCTGCAAGCGCACTGGCGGCGTACAGCGGGTAGGCATCGACCAGGAAGGTAAAGACTCCGCTGAAGATCATGATTAGACTAAGTGCAAAATTAGCTGAAGGAGCCACAGGACGAAGCTAGAAACCCCGGCTTACCCAGCGCCGAAAATACTACTTCCAATAATGGGGACAATCCAATGGACAGACGGATATCTACACTCGTCAGCGAACTAGCTACACCAAGCACACAGAAGGTGGAGTTTCTCACGTCGTCCAAGCAAACCAAAGGAGGCCAATCGTGACGAGAGGCGCTCCCCCCACAGCAGGGGGGAGGCGAAACTCCGGCTCTGATGACCCTGCGGTGCCAGACTTGGTTTGGTGCTCCTGAAGCAGTCTCATGAAGTTTCTATTCCAGCTACTCCAGGGGTTAGTGTTCGTATACCTGACAAAGAAGGGCAGTGGTTACAGAGGGTTTGTGCCGATGCCGATGATCATGCCAACAGTGATGCCCAGGAAGCTCAAGCCAACTTGCCACAGATTGAATCCGTGATTATTCGTAAAAATGAGCCCGAAAGCACCGAAGAAGAGGTATAGAACCCCCAGCAAGACAGAGCAAAAGAGGCACAGGCATAAACACATGGGTTCTAGGGCGAGAAGTAGAAACGGTCTGTAGCAGGAGCGTATTATAGTCTGCGTCCAAGTCAGAATAGTCATCATCATTACCGTTGAGAGTAACGACTCACCTGAGAGACAGACTTCTCCATCTTCTCAATTGGCGCATAATATCTCTTATCCCCTGTCTCCTTCCGTAGCCGTTGTGCTTCTCGCCTGAGAAGCACTGGATGGTATGTTTCCGGAACCAGAAGGCAGATGGAGACCCATTGAGCAAAGGCCCAGATCAGAAGAATGTAGAAGGACCACCGCCTACGTCATCAATCAGTTGGGGTAATCTGGAAGGCGAATGTTGCCTACTCACCATTCCAAATAGGAGTTAATGAAATTTCCAATCACAGGTCCGAGTTCTGGACCGAGGCTATAACCGTCATATAATTATCAGGTTGTTGTCAATCATTTGGCGATAACGACCACGTACAAAGGACTTGCAGTGTAGACCATCATAGGAGCTTGTAGCTTCTGTTTCTGAAATAGATCTCCTACTGTACCACCTGCAACACTCAAAAACGCAGCACCAGCAAACCCGCTAAAGAATCGCGCCACGATCAGGGTTTCTATGTTGCGGGCCAAGGCACAGGGGATTATCCAGATCACGAAAAAGAACATAGAGACGACGTAGACTGGCTTTCGCCCGTAGAACTGTAGAATGTGAGCCCTAATTATTACCCTTTATTTGATCTATGTGTATGTCAAACTTGCCTCGCTCAATGGGGCGAGAATCATTGGACTCAATCCCAAGCCAACCACAAACATACTGAGCCCTAGAGTCGTCACGATCTCGCTCGCATGAAGATCCTTCTCGATCTGTCTGTATGTTCCTGTATACAATGAGCTCGTACAAGCGACACATAAGCTCGTCGACGCAATAATAGCTACAATCAGCCATTTCCGCGCGGTTGATATGTGCTTGGGATTTAGCGGGTCATCGTCTCCTGTAAAGGTTACGAGAAAATCATCCTCAGTCCCTGGCAGCATCGATCTCCCATTTGGGTCGGATTCTCTCTCCGGATCTTGACCCAAAGACAGCTTATGTGCCTGCTCGCCGGTGGAGCTTCTCGCGATGGCCTCTTCCCCCTGTGACGCCATTATGTGACCAGAACTATGGGCAAGAAGCTCTTCACGGTCTCTAGTGGTCTTAACGCTTTTTGTTCTTGGTGTTATCGCGATAGTGGGCGGGATGATACACACGCAAAGACCAAAAGTTAGTAATAAAAACCAGCTAGATTTCCTCACTTGGCTATTGGACCAACCAATTCCGCAGTCATTGTCACGTCGTGACCTCGCTGGTTAGAGGGGCTTTTCGTGCAAATTAACTAGGGCCCTTCTGGTGCGCCGAGCAACTAGGGTGCGGGGATGTTACGCATTACCCTAAACGACAAATCCGAGATGATTAAAGTTACTCGAAGGAGCTCTCCGAGATTCCCTAAATAGGGTTAGCGTTCTTGGCCCTAAGAAAAGGGATTAACTCGAGTTTCATAGCCAGTCTAGTCTGAATCTCGCTTCCTAAGCTCGCCGGGAGTAATGCTTCGCGTCGGTGCCGAGAAACTACAGAACTTAATGGAAGCAAAGGCTCTACCGCAATGGTCAGATACGGCTACACCCCTAGGAGGAACAGGGCGGCCCGTCTCGGAATTACTAGGCTTTGAAATGTCGGTACCTGTTTGCTACGAGCGTCCTCACACTATGCAACACTACAAGGATGCAGAACAGTGGAGGAGGAAGTATTGCATGTGTAAGGTTAATACGACTCCGTTACGAGCCCTAGAATGAAGAAGCACTAAGTCTTGCGCAACCGCTATAATAGAATCATAGTCACACTGATAACAGTGGTACCTTGCCTTGAGGACCTAGGCTTGACCTCCCGCAAAAAATGACCCGCCCCAGTCCACTGTCGATCGCCATTGTTGGAGGTGGCATCGGTGGCCTGTGTCTAGCTATCGGCCTTCTACGGAACGAGAACCTCGACGTATCTATTTACGAAGCAGCACCCAAGTTTGCCGAAGTCGGTGCTGGGGTTGCCCTGGGCCCGAATGCCCAACGTGCACTAGCCCTCATCTCTCCCGCCACCGAGCAGGCATTCCTCCTCCACGCCACAGCCAGCCTCTCCCCAGACTTTCAACATGTCTGGTTTGATTTTCGGAACGGTAAAGCTGGAGGGGCGGGCGGCGAAGTCCTCGGCAAAGTCGAAAATGACACTGGTCAACAAACAGTCCATAGGGCCAAGTTTCTAGACGAGCTGGTCAAGCTCATTCCGGAGGAAATCACCCACTTCAGCAAGCGGCTTGTTCAAATCCATAAGAATCCCGCCGCTGGGACTGGCCTGTATGCACTTGTCTTTGAGGATGGGACGACTGCTACTGCAGACTGTATCATCGGGGCAGACGGAATCCACAGTTCTGTGAGGAAGCATCTGCTTGGCGAAACTCACCCTGCTGCCACGCCCGTGTTTACTGGGACCATCGTGTACCGTGGCCTCGTCCCCATGAATGCTGCCCGCGGTGCCATTGGAGAATTTGCTGAAAACTCGTACATGTGGTGCGGAGAAGGGGGTATGGTCATGACCTATCCGATTGATGACGGTGAGACCATGAATGTGGTTGCGACTCGAAATAAGAAGAGTAACTGGGGCGGGGCTCCGTACACAAAGCCGGTTGATGAGCAGACGGTGCGAAACGATTTTGTGGGCTGGGAAGGAATTCCAGGAAAAGTCATTGAGGTATGCCTTGGTTCATTCTTCATTCCGGTCCAATATGACTAACTGCCACATGGGTAATTATATATAGCTCCTGCAACAGCCAACAATGTGGGCGATCCTGGACCATTACCCAGCTCCGTACTACTCCTCCGGGAATATCACGATGATGGGTGACGCCGCTCATGCAACCACTCCTTTCCAGGGAGCGGGTGCAGGGCAGGCAATTGAAGATGCCTTGGTTTTATCAACCCTCTTTAGGCAGGTTATCAACCGTGGAGAGATCAAACCGGCATTGGCGGCGTATGACAGTGTGAGACGACAGCGGACCCAGAAGGTTGTTGCCACCAGTCGCGATGCACTAAAGCTATTCTGTTTCAATGACGGCTATGTGAATGGTGACGTGCAGCGCTGGAAGGAAACATGGGAAGGCCGGATGGATTGGCTATGGGGCATTGACTTGCTAAAGCAGAACGATGATGCACTCAATGTTTTTGCAAATATCATTCAACAGCAGTCTTCTGCTCCAAGGGGAGTACTCTGAATATTGGTATTTTGGGATCACTAGAGGCCTTTACGCAGATCGTGGATCCAAATGTCGAAGGAAACCATAAAGACTTTCTGTGTCCTTTTCCGTATTAGGGTGGAAAATATATTATTTCTTCGTGTCCCCAAAGTCGACAAATTGACCTTCATGGATTAAATTCTTGTTTTCCTTTTCCTTTCCCCATTGTCCCCCTATTTTGCAACGGGATACTCATACCGAAAAAGATCGTGCCATCTCTGGTCGATTTTCGATCTCGCCTCACCGAAGTAGGCGACGGTCCCGTTGTGCGAGTGGGAAGAAGTGCTTTGATTCAGGGGATTATTGAATGCGGCTCCAAGGAGCAGTCTGGTATCCCTGTAACCTATGGAACTCCTGGAACGTAAATATCTCGAATCTCTACCATATATGCTTTCTCTTCATTTCCGTAAATCAATCCTTTAATTCTACTGGGAAGTCAGACATAGCTTTATCGTTCTACTCTCTTGGTAGCTAATATATATAAAAATAGTAGATCTCTTGAAGTTTATTAGCTTAGATCTGCTAAACAGTATCTAAGGTCTGATTACCTTCAATCCACGCAACTTTTAATGACAGTCCTTCCTATTGTAGGGCAGTCCCAGGGGCATTGTAAAGCCCTTCCATATGTGCAGATCCAGAAACGGTGGCTACTGTAACGTCGTTTTTTTGGCGATATCAAAAATGACAGGCCCAATCAAGGCAATGAAGCTGGATGTGTACGCTACCCCTCTATAGTTATTTCCTATTAGCAATGATGGTTCAGTGAACAAGGAACACGGAGTCCATCCGACTCCCATCTGCATTACCCAGCTAAATTGAAGCTCACAGTCGTCGCAGACATCCAATCCCCTATAATAATGTCAAACGTGTCATCTTTATAGTTTCAGACAGCCAATTTGAACAGGTGCCGGCGGCCTAGGGCTGATCCAGAGTAACCCAGTGACAGACAAATCAGTCACTGGGTGACAGCTTCCACACTTCTACTGATATTTAGACCTACCCAGAATGTGAACAGTCCTGTTGTGGGGAGGAGTTTCATTTGTCGTCCGGGACATGATATGCTGGAGGTTTGCTCTTGGATGGCGACTCGTCGCCGTTGTGTAAGAATAGGCACTTGAACTTTTCAACACCAGAAGTCACTATGTATATACTACCTTTCCATAATTTTAGTAAAGAGAAAGTTGTGGCTCCGCTTTTCTACACTTGTACTCTGGTGATAAAATATACTAGTAATGGTAAATAGATTACCAGTGTGGGCCCCCGGGCATGGCCCTTTTGTTAAGAAAAAAAGGACAAAATCTCTGTGGTACTGATTGTAAATAAACATGGAAGCTTGAATTCAGGTCGGGGTCAAGTGGAGTACGCCTCGGTAGACTCTGACTCGAAACACTCTGACTCGTACCACGATCCGTCAGAGTGGAGTCTTAGCCGGTCTAAAGCAATCTAGAAGTTTTGCTTCTTCGACGGCTGAGATGTTTCCAAGAATGTGCTATAAAAGCATCTTACCGCATGAATGATAGAGCAATTTCGATCGTCGACTATTGTTGAATATTACTTCCTCAAAGACGTGTCCGGGTTTTGCTTTATCTACGTATTGTGTGTGATATCATGTCTGGTAGCAACAAGAAGCCGTGTAGTTATTCTGTTCCTGCCGAGTCCCGCCGAATTTTCCTGGAAGAAATCCTCCAGAACCCTCTCGTCAAAAGCCTACCTCCAGAAGTCTATGATGCTTCTGCGAAGATCAAATTCACCGGCTCCAATGACCCCAGTATCTCCATTAACTGGAAGTTCGCTGAGAGCATCGCATCGCTTAAAGCGTTCGAAGGGGCCATGCTGAGTGTGCTCCTCCAGCGAAAATATGGAGTTGAGTTTCCGGAAATCGTCATTGACACGTAGGTCGCCGTGCTCGGATGTGAAGGAAGCCAGAAGCCCCAAGATGTGAGAGACATGCTGATCTGCACCAGTGATCGCGCTCAACTCTTTATTATGTCAGCCATGACCTGGGTTATTGATCCAGAGGGCGAAGCAATTGAATCGTCGTTTCATCTAGCACGCAAGGGTGGATCGTTCTTCAAGCACTTCCCCAATTGGGATATCCACCAAGCGCAAGGCAGTGTGTATCGTTCCCTCTGCACCAATATTTACCAGACTCAGGATGGCCGCTACTTTCATCTGCATGGTAGGATTCCCTGGCCACCGATGCTGCCGGCATCCATTCACTCCGCAGTATCCCGCTCACCGCGTGGGGCGCATTTACAGGTAGCATGAACCCGGATGCGACTCTCACCAGTATTGGACTACCACTTTGGTATCCGGACCTGGACGGCAACGCCCGCGATGATATTGTGCAAGTCTATGCTGATCAGATCAAGGGAATTAATGCCCGCGATCTGGAGCACCAGATGTCAGAAATATATCGTCAAGCCGGGACTACGTGCTGGACGGCTGAGGAGTACTTTGCCAGCGAGCATGGCAAGGCAAACAGCGGAGTTGGCTTGTATGAGGTTCATCACCATGCCAATTCCCAACAAGGTCCTTGCTGGTGGCCCAGCACTCCCAGCACAAATGTCCGCAGGCCGTTGGCTGGTCTCAAGGTGGTTGACCTTACTCGGGTGATTGCTGGCCCAGCAATTACTCGAGGTCTCGCAGAACTGGGCGCCAGCGTCATGCGGGTCGTTGCTCCCCACGTAACCGACTTTTCCTTTGTCCACTGCGATTTGAACTGGGGGAAATGGAATACTCTACTAGATCTCCGGATTCCAGACGACCGAGAGAAACTCAAGCACCTTATTCTGGATGCCGACGTGGTGGTCTCAGGATACCGTCCTGGTGTACTCGACAAATGGGGGTTCGCCCAGCATGATATCCTGAATCTGGTCCAGCATCGAGATCGCGACATCATCTACGCTCGGGAAAATTCGTACGGATGGTATGGTCCGTGGTCTCACCGACCGGGCTGGCAACAGATCAGCGATGCCAATTGTGGCGTGTCCATGGCATTCGGGCGTGCCATGGGGCTGGATGAAGCCGTGACTCCGGTGTTTCCCAACTCCGACTACTGTACCGGCGTGTGCGGTACTGTCGGAGTGATTGATGCGCTTCTGCAGCGGGTACAGAACGGGGGATCCTACACTGTGGATCTGGCACTGAATTACTACTCGCAGTGGTTGGTACGGTCGGTGGGCGTGTATCCCCCTGACGTGTGGGAGAAGCTCTGGTCCGCCAACGGTCGGCGGGTCTTCCGTCACCACCACTCGATGTTTGACACCATCCCCTAATATGTCGCCATGCTGAAGTCCCATAGTGCCGACCGAATCTACCGACCCGACAATTTCCACGTCGTGCACAATCAGCAAATGAACCTGGACTTCAAAATCCCTAAACCGGTGCTCCAGTTTCCAGCGGGAGAGGTGCAATTGGCATATAACATCGGCACGCGGACCAACGGAGTTGACTTGCCCGAATGGCCAGAGGATCTGAATACCGAGGTAGTTGGCTAGGCTTCCCTGCTTATAACGATGTAATTAAGAGCGTTAGTACTGTCATGATTAGGATATTAATTATGCTTCGGAAATTGTGCGCAGCAACCGGGCCACAATTCTTTCCCCCAAGTAGGTCATTCGTGCCGAGTTCCGACGGCGTGGTCGTTCGTTGTAATACGCCGTTGGAGCAATCGCTGTCAACGGTCAATTATTTCACAATCTCAGGCTCCATGGCAGAGCCCATGTCAATAATAGCTCCCAAGGCGCCCAGGGACCCCGAGTCGCAAAAAGCGAGGAAGCGGGCGTGGGATCGAGCGGCTCAGCGCGCCAGCCGACAGAAGACCAAAGCGCGGATCGAACATTTACAACACACCATCCAGGCCTTACAGCGACAAACCTCCGAGAACACTGTCCTTCAATTGCTGCGCAAAAATGACGAACTCCGTGCGGAGAATATGCGTCTGAATCGGATGATCCACAACGCATCATCGATCCTCACCGGAGGTGGTCGCGCCTCCCGATTCCTCCCTGCAACAGTTAATCATCGAGCGATGTCAGAACCTGGCACCCTGCCACCAGGAACAGGGAACAGCAGCATTGTACCGTATTCTGGCCCGCTAGCCGAGGACTGCCCTGGTCTCCATCATGTGTGTTCTGCCCCCGATGTTATGGATGGGCGTGACAGGCCGATCGACTGCACCAGTCGAGGTTTTCCAGGTCGTGTGTTCCTTCGCAGTCCGCTGTATATCTCATCGGGGCTTGCTACACCCTATCGGAAGGCACACGGTGAAGAGGTCGATGGGATAGATGAAGTGTTGGACCACAATCCCCAGTCGTATCGCTGCAGCTGTTCTGCGTGGTGTCAGGTCAATGAATTCCTCAGCCAAGCGTATCCTGCCATCAGCTTGTCGGATCCCCAGCGGGACAGCTCGAGGCTTCTGTTACAGGCCATTGCACAGGGATGGGACTGTCTCGGACGAGAAGGCCTGATCGATCCGGCCTTGAATATCCTGCGTCAGATGGATCAATACATGTGGTCTCCAATGCCCAAGATCTTCCGCTTAGCGATTGCCTATAAGAGCTATCGCCTCATGGACTATATTTTCAACCCAGGACCCGACACTCGATCCAAGGTCCCCGAGTGGGAGCTTCCAACGGTGCGACAGATGACGGTGCAGCATCCGTGCGCCATTGACTTCTTCCCTTGGCCGTGTGTGCGTGACCGTTTGATCGTCGACTACGCTTCATATCTGACATCGTGCGGTTTCTTTTATTGTATCCACCGATACTTTCACTTCCATTGGCCGTACACCTTTGAGGAGAGCTACTTACTAGATGACACCGGATTCACGCCGAGTCCGCTCTTCTTAGAGCAGGTGGAAAACCTGTCAAGCTGGAGGATGTCGTCGCATTTTTTCCTCCATTTCCCGGAATTCTTCGGTCTCATACCAGAGGCGAAAGTGGCGGAGCAGTGTATCGTTCCGCCAACAATAGACAATATAGGTCAGGCCAGTGCGGCGACAGGACATTGGATGCCATTAGCTGATTAAACTTGCGACGATTGCCATCCATATATGCCACGCAAGTCACTAACCAACTGCAGTGGTTACTCGCTAATAATGAACAAATGGCCTGTGTCATTCCACCATCATGGGTTCTCTGGCGGGTCCGGCGTATTGATATGCGGGTGGGAATATAGCGAAACAGTTCGATTCAGTCTCCGGAGTACATGCGGCGCATGGAGCATAGGACTACACAGATAGAATGGTCTTGTATAAAGAATGTAAAGCTTATATATGTCACGCTTGTCCCCCGTACATCATGAGAGGCGCACAGCAGATCATAGGATGGCAATGATCAACGAACAGAGACTCAGGAAGCAATGGATGATCCCATACCTGTAGTGGATCCCATAACCGGTCTCTAGTGGTGGAATCAAAATGAAGAAAAGACAACCGAAATGTGCTTCATTAATTTTAAATCGTAGTATGTGACAGATGTGGAAAGGGCGCATGTTAGGTCTGGAATATCTTAGTCCTTATTACCTTTACTATGCCGTGTCCTCTTTCGCCATCGCTCTCCCAATCTTCGAAATCATACCTCTTCGCCACCCTCAGTATCTGGCCTTTTCATACATCCACCATCCCGAAACGGGCTGGGTAGAGCCCACCTGATGCCTTGTATCCTCATGCGTCTGCGGGTCGTCCACTGCGTCTGGTGTCGGTGCGGTGGAAATGGTCCGGATCCCAACCAGACCTGCAATCATTATAGTCTGGCATTCATCCCCATTATCGACGACTTTCACAGGGACAGACGCAAATCCACAGGGGATATTGCTAGTATCGACACGGTGGTACAAAACACCGTCAAGCTCACATCCTGCCCGACGGCCCTCAAAGGGAGCTAAAGTAACCGGCCCAATCGGACCATTCCTGTACAGACAATTTCCCTTTTCATCCCAGAAGCAAAAAGCAGTGATCCAGCCGGAGAGATAGTACGGCCCACTGCCCCCAGTTTCATGGACACATTTATTCCAGAACTCACGGATATGCGGTGACGAGGGATCATCAAAGGATGCCACGAAACGCTCCAAGATAGGTCGAAGCAAGCGCGCGAAGGCCGGCCCCAACGAAAGGCATAGTCTCTTATTGGAAATAGCAAACATAACTAACATTCGCATATGATGGCACTACTTTTAAACTCAACTTCAAACTGGAAGCTTGTGAGCAACATCTTTAGAAGTCCTGCAGAGATGTATTAGTCTCATATAGACACGGACTTCATCGCCGCTGGAGGCCCCGGAGCCATGCATGGAACGGTGTGCGCTCCGAAACAGAATCACCTCATGTTCAACCATGCAGGGAAGAATCGCGCCCAGGTGTTCGATGGCGTCAAAGTAAACAATTTTGAATTCGAATCGATTGATGGAATGACGCTAGATCCATCTTGGGCCGAGCTGGGACGTCCCGTTTCCGCAACTTGTCGTGTAAAGCGACGGGAGAAAAGGGAATGATCACCTTCGACTACTTGATCGATGCGACTGGACGTGCTGGCCTGGTCAGCACGAAATACATGAAAAATCGCCGGTATAACCAGGTTCAGAAGACCATCGCCAGCTGGGGTACTGGAGCAACGCCGGCACATACAGAGTTGGAACGCCTCGTGAAGGAGATCCATACTTTGCAGCATTCGAAGGTCTGTACCCCCGTCAAGCTTTTTTCCTTTTTCTTTTCTTTTCTTTTTTTACTGGTCAGTGAGACTCGCGGTAACCTAGCAGACAGAAGCAGTTAGGTCCGGCTTTTTCCCCTTGCACAATGGTACGACATCTATCGGGTAATCATGAGCCAGGAGATTGCGACTGCGAAAAAGCGCGACAGGGGCTTGACAACGAAGGACCTCTACCTCGATATAATCAACAGCACACCCGGAACCTGGCACCTTTTATATAAGGCAGAGTTACAGTCTGACGTCCAGTCGGCACCCGACTAGTCCTACAACGCATCGAGCTATATCAGTCGTACCTACGCATTTCTCATCATCTAGCGTCCACCCTACCCTAGCAAGCGGACTACTAGCTGCCCTGACCATCCGCGCTTCTCGGAGGGGTGATTGCGACGAATCAGCGGCCGTCAGACGGCATACTAAAAAAGGTGGCAGAGGGATATACCCGCTTCTTGCTGGTCGTGATGAGTGTCTTGAAACAGACCTCAAAGCGTGAAAGCCTGTGTTGACCGACTGGGACAAGGACGGCTTCAACCGCACCTTTGACCTTTTCCGAGCAAGTTAGCTCCTTTCCATACCGCGCTCATCAACCATTACATTCAGGCGGTCCACTAATCATGTAAATAATCATCCAAGGCACCGCTGATGAGGACAAGAATCTCACTCAAACTGCGATCGCCCAGATCATCTACTTCTGCGTGGAGGCATTCCAAACCGCGAGCAGCGAGGAGCAGGATGCTGTCATGGCCAAGGGCGCCGCGATTAATGTGCAGCGGAGTACCAAGAGCGCGCTGAAGCAGCTCGATGCCAGCTCATCGGTCGACGAACGACGCATTCTCACCACCATCCTATCTGAGGACACGATGGACCTCGATCATTTTACCATCGACGTGATTGAACGGAATGGGGCCTCGGTTGGATCGGGGGTCGCTGGGCCTAGCACAGGTTGCGCCCAAGGTGAAGGCCAGCAGAGAGAGGATGGCCTGCGGGCGACTCTGAGTTTTCCTGAGGAGCAAAATTCCATCTTTTCCTACTAGCCTGATGGCTGGTACTGTTTGAAGAGTCTGGTTCAGGGTTTTGGATTCGTTCGTTAATGATGCGTACTTTTGTTATGGCGGTCGTATTTGACATGATCCCTTCAGCAAGTGAAGATGAATCTATACCCATTGAACGGAAGTCGTAGTACGAGTCATAGCCCAGACAGCATCTGTATAAAACAAAGACCCCCTTTAGCAGACGGCTCACGTGCAGATATTAGTAGTACTAACCAGGTCAATAGAGAGTCAGTGACTTAGTACCGAGTAGACCCATGACCAACTCGAATTCGCTCCTCCTCCTCCTCCAACGCCAAGGAATTGTTCGGGTTTCTGGGGCTGGAGTATTTCAGTCATCCTTTCTCCCTCATTTCAGCACTGGTCCCTGACATTAACCCACCAGAGGGTTGTATGTCTCCAAGTGCCGCTTTATATGGATCACAAACGCTCATCACCGACCCTACGAAGCTCCCTCGGAGCCACTTAGCCCCCGACAGTTAGCCCTTGGTACGGCGCCCACCTGACCTGAGCTCCAGTGGCGACGGTTTGTAGATGTATACATGGTAATATGAAATGACTTCTCTATACCACCGTCCCAAGATCTAATCCACCCAATGATGTGGGACTGGTGCATATCAGCAACCTCGGAGTGTTTGTCCAACTCGATTTAAAGAAGGTTCAAATCGCCCTCATAATTAGTATTGCTACAGCCCCTCCCCACTATGACAAAGGCATTCGCCTGGGGGACGTAGTTGTCAGTAAAGGCAGGCCAAACCACTCTGGTGCACTGCGGTGTGACTTCGTGAAAATCGCCCTAGAGACTAGCGCCAAAATGCACCGCATTCTCCAATGGGCTGATATCCAAGTCCCAAGGGGAGAGACACTGGGTACCGGCCAGCTCCTTGCGAATCTAGACTCTATCCAAAGTAAATTCGCCAAATACAAACACCCCGGGATAGCTGATATTTTATACGATGTGACATTTGAAGTGGAACGATTGTGTCTGGAAATAGTTTTGTCAGGGATCCAGATCTGAGGTACTTTTCTGTAAGGGCGATGGCCAAGCTCTTTGCTGAGGGCCGGAGGCGGCAGGCGTCATGGAGCAAACCCCCTGCTGAATGATCCATGGATTAGCGACTATTGTAACACCCATAAACAGCTGGGTTGGGAGTACTATACCTCTGCTGCCGCGGCCGCGTACGCCCAGACAGTGCTTCTCAACATGCACGACAAATGAGGCTGACCATGATTGGTTACAAGGCAGTAGTTGCCGTATTGTTACATAAGGGCGTTGCAATTCACCTAGTCGTGTCTCTAGTTAGGGTTCGTTGGATGGTGTTATGGCAATTAACCAAAACGAAGTTGCAGAATCAAATGCTGCGACATGACATTCGGAGGGCTAGTCATCCTGAATGTCAACCGCCACATTTCTAGATGTAATCTTCGATCCTTGCTCCCAAGTGCCGTAGAGCGGTCGGCGTTGTAGTCACAAGCCGGAGCTGGGGCCCAAAGTAGCATCTGTGCCTGATCAAGCCGAATTCGGGGTTAACTGCCAATGATGACAGCCGAAGCAGAACCAAGGCCCTTGCATCCACCTCGGCGTGCGTTCAAGGTTGTGTCTGATAAGTGCCAGATATAGCATCAACCTTCCCCCTTCGGATAAGTGCGCATGTATCCAGTGACCGTGTCTGGTCCTACCCCACACAACGATTAGAACGTAATGATAACGATGGGAAATGAATGTAGATATGGTGGCAACGAAGAGTATACGAAGATACTACGAGCATTGAGATCACGATATCACTATATCTCAGCCTGACCAACGCCTGATTGGCTCGGTGTTTCCCAGGAGGCCTGACAAGATCCGAAAGGAGTTCTAGCTGCGAGTCTAGCATGCACCCCATAGTCTCCACCATCTAGCAGTAGCATCGCATGAACCTTCCTATTCGGTGTCTGCAGGAACAGGTGCATTGAGTTGAGGCGCCGCAGCGGCGTTTCGAGTTGAAATGAAACCATTTGGGGCCGACTGCGTGAGATACCACAGGGGGTTCGCTGCACAAATCTCGAGATATTGTCACTAATCCCAAGCATGCCGAGCATCACCAAGGGTGAGGGATGTTAGTGGAGTGCGCTCAACTCGTAGCATAACATGATAACATGGCATCGATGTGGGTGGTGCAGCGCGTTCTGGTACGGTGCTCGGCGTATCGGGCACCGAACAAGGTAGCGGGCGCCAGATCCAATTGACTTTTTGCACGATTCACGGTTAATCTATAGCTTCTTTGAAGCTTCACACTTGTCCTCCCCCTATTTTCGGACCAGGCTTGGCTACTCTATTACGCGCTTATTTCATCGTAGCATCACCAGCTCCACTGGCCTTCGAGGGCGGTCAGATACCGAGGAAGCACTCTGCGACTGGATCCTTGGAAATGGCTCCTCATCCTTTCCCCCCTTGGGCAGGACCAGACGAATTCAGTCGATACTGATATCCACCGCGAAGTGTAATTCTGGGGAAATGATGCTGGGGAATGCTAACTCTTGAGGGTTCTCGCTGGATATGATGGCTACCCAACAACGCGATGAGAACCGTTCATTGTCGGCCAGACCCTCCACGGACATGACGACGTCGGTGACAAGTGGATCAATCAACAAATGATATTTTTGGTTGCCTATAGCTTCCCCGCATTTCCAGGGCCCCCATTCTTCCCAGGCGGATATCGGCTATTATCAAGATTCAGCCGACGACGGACTAACGGTGAGTTTGCTGAGCGCATGCGAGAGTAGGTTGGCCACGCGAACAAGAGAAACTTTCGGTCTTCCAACGTTCTCGCCTTGTGTGTCTGTACGCCACTCCGTCCCCAAGGTAATCCTCGCATTAGCATTGGTGTTATCGCACGGGTTAGAGATAGTCGACGGATCGACAATCAGGTCTTATCAACGAATTTCCCCCTTCCGCATAGACTTTCCCAATCGGGACGTGGCGAAGGGATTTTAGCTGATTGACTTTTCCCCAGCCGATACCAAGTCGTACGTGCATGTATAGTGGCTCTTATCGTCGTGCGGCTGAGGCACCGGAATGCATACACCCCTTGAGTTCAGTCCCTCGAGGAAAGGTTGGATCAAGAGAAATAGAACCAGGAAATGAAAAGGGAAAAAAAAAAAAAGAGCGCAGATGAGACTATCCCCAGCGTTGTTACTATAGTCTGCAACGTGGGTGGTGTGGAATATTCCCTCGTCAACGAGGGGTGTAAGCGTGAGACTGGACGACAAGAACCATGGCTCCAGCATTGAAGGACAGTAGAAACAGCGCCATCCCCACTTAGGATGTCCTGCCGAGTGGACCACAGAGAGAAAAAAACCCCGCAAAAAGTTTTTACGGCTAGAAAAATTAAACAGAGCGCCGCAAGGCAAAAAAAAAAAAAAAAAAAAAAAAGAACACAAAAAAAAAAAAAAAAAAAAAAAAAGAAAAAAAAACCACCAGGAAACAAAGGCGCCCAACGTCACGATTTCCAACCCCACGACTTATCACTCTTGTATCAGTGACCGATCAGGATCACTGTCATGACCAATTCCACTGGATAAACTACGAAACTCTCCCTGATTATCATTTTCCCCCTCCTTTCCTAGTCCGAAGCCGTCCGGGGTCCAAACCGCGCCAGAGCCCGTTCTGGCTTTCCCCCCCCCCTCTCTCTCTCCCTCTCTCTCTCTGTATAGCTGCCCGGTTTGATATTATATATGAACCCCCAAGCACCAGCATCTTGGAAAATTTCCTCCCTGAAAAAAACTGCGCCCAGAAAATGGACAGGAGGGTATACCGCTTGCCCATCGAATTAACTCGTGCACCCTCTGGCTGAAAGAAAAAAAACTCTCATCATCTGTTCATCCTCCGTGATAAAATTTCCCCGTATGGACCTGGAATCCCATTCTGATCCTCTGAAACCGCACTTGGCCGATCAAAGTGTGCAAGATGCTCACGACCTCGCGGCGATGGGCCATGACCAGGCCCTTACGCGCAAATTCGACATGTGGAGCATGTTAGCCTTGGCATTCTGTGTCCTCGGTAAGAGCTTCGTGACATAGTAACGACAGGATGGACCGTCGCTGACCACCGGTTTAGGAACATATTCAACGTTTGCCCAGGATCTCAGCAGTGGCCTGACCAACGGTGGCTCGGTGGCGATTCTGTGGGGTCTCGTGTTGGTCACCGCCTGTAACCTCTGTGTCGCCGTATCGCTGGGCGAGCTGGCCAGCAGCATGCCAACTGCGCTCGGTCAGGCATACTGGGTCTTTCGACTCTGGGAGACCCCGTTGGGCCGCTTCGCTTCGTACATGTGCGCGTGGATCAACACCTTTGGCTGGTGGACGTTGACCGCATCCCAAGTGGCCTTCATGACCGAGTTTCTCCTGGGCATGAAGGTCATGTTCGAGCCCACGTGGCAAGGAGCCGGCACCGGCTGGCTCGAATTCGTCGTCTACATCGGCTGCGTTCTTCTCTTGACCGTCATCAACGTCGTGGGGTGCCGGAGAGAGAAGATCCTCCCCTGGTTCAACAACTTCGTCGGCGTGTGGTTCACCGGCTTGTTCGTCGTCCTCTCCCTCGCGTTGCTGATCTCGGTCGGAGTGAAGAAGGATCTATCGTTTCAACCGCCCTCCTTCGTGTTCGGCCAATGGATGAACCAGACCGGTTGGAGTGACGGGGTGGTGTGGTTTACCGGACTCGTCCAGGCCGCCTATGGCCTGACCGCTTTCGACGCCGTCATCCACATGGTGGAAGAAATCCCCGCCCCCCGCAAGAACGCCCCGCGAGTCATTTGGCTGGCGGTGCTCCTGGGCGCCATCACCGGTTTCATCTTCATGGTGGTCTGTCTATTCTGTATCCAGGATGTCGATCGCGTGGTGGACTCCCCCAGCGGACTGCCCTTCATTGAATTGATGATCGAGACGGTCGGATTAGAAGGCGCCGCGGTCCTGATCGCATTATTCATCTTCAACGGCCTGGGACAGGGGGTCAGTGTCTTGACCACCGCATCTCGACTGACGTGGGGATTTGCCCGCGACGGCGGGCTCCCCTGGAGCGGATACCTCAGCCATGTGGACCCCGTGTGGAAAGTGCCCGCGCGGTCCCTCTGGTTCCAGGGCGTTCTGATCGCCCTGGTCGGCGTGCTGTACCTGTTCGCCAATACAGTGCTGGAGGCCATTCTCAGCGTGAGCACCATCGCGCTCACCATCTCCTACGGCTTGCCCATCGCGGCTCTGCTCGTCGTCGGACGCGATAAACTGCCCCCGGGCCAATTCAATCTGGGCCGATGGGGCAAGCCGTTGAACTGGATCAGCATTATCTACTGTGCCGTCACCACGGTGTTCTTCTTCTTCCCGGGTTCGCCGAATCCCGCGGCGGGCGATATGAACTACGCCATTGCCGTCTTCGGCGTCATGTTGATCGTGTCGGTCGGCTTCTGGTTCATCCAGGGCAGTCGCACGTACCTGAAGACGGAGGATGCTATTGCGCAGATGATTGTGGCGCAGCGCTTGGAGAACGACGACCCAGTTGAGCCGGACTCGAAGAAGAAATAGACCGGGGTGGTTCACGGTGACTCGTCGGGCTCGTCATTTTTAAACTCCCCTTTCATGTCAGATATCCTATATAATTAGTGTAAATGCAATGCAGTCGATCCTTGTGGTCTGTCTTTGATACCCCCTTTTTATGATCTAGCGTCTTTAGCTGCTTATCTCGCTCTCGGTCTCTGAAATCGGAGCCCTACAGTGGAGTTGACAGCCCGCAGGAAGCGCGTCCCTAGTTTCAATTGCCACATGGCTCTGGGTCATTAGGGCTAAACGGTATGCGTCAGCCACCGGTGATATAATAATCCTGTAAGGACGACATTCTCCATGAATCTTGGCCCACCTGCTCGAGATGGTAACATCTACTTTGGTTTCACCAGAGAAACGGAAACCGAATGTTGAGATCGCTATTAAAAGACTAGCTAGTACTACGGATGCTTCTTCTCCCGACAGGACCACATTAGTTTATTCCCAAGTCAACTTAATCGTGATCAACACAACACCAACCTCTTCTTTAATTTTTTTTTTTTTTTTAAAAAAAAAAAAAAAAATGAAAAGAGATAAATCTCTATATTTTACGATGAACCATTTTTCTTTAGTAATCCCTCTACAATGACCGGTCGCGAAGCTCCCACGTCACTGAGACTGTGCATCGCCCGGTCAACGAACGGACCCTGATTAAAAGCAGATCCACCTCCAATCGGGCTGATCGTCATCACCGAGCTGGCAGTGGTAGTCCGGACTAGCAGTCACGGCCCCTTTAATCTCACTTATCATATCGTTGCTGGGGGCATACGCTGCGCTACACTTTCTACACAGCATGCATGGTGGCCGACAGAAAGCCACTACATGATAACTATCAACATTACCAACCAGAGATTGAGAGTACATACCGAAACGTCTTTCATGTATATTTGGGCATACACGTATGCTACTTGCCAGCTACAAAGCCTCCCCGCCGGAGAGCAAGGGCTAGGTACCTTAGTAGTGTCCTAGGACGGAGTAGAAAGCAATCCTAGCTACATAAGCGACCCGATATACCCTGGACCTACCATACTCCAGGACAAAGATCCACCCCAGCCCTACCCATGCCGGAACAGAACACCCATGGCGTATCTCCACCCGATACGATGCTTAGCCTAATCCACGACAGCACCACACGCCGTTCCCTTTGTCTGAGGAGATCACTCTTCTGGAAGGTATGACATCCTCTCGACCACGCGTCCCATCATAGCTCGGAAGACCCAACAACCAAGCCCTCAATACGAACACTCTAAGCTAAACGAACGACACTCTATCCCTATTCCATATTAGGATCTTCGCCAATAGCCCCCAACTTCGAAGATCGATGGGTCCGTGCCAAGCTCGAATACGAGAACCTCATGTGCACAAAATGAACCGGCGCGGCCCGTTGAGACTGAAGAGCAGATTTTTTTTAAAGAGAAAATAAGTAGGACATAAATAGAGCTGCCATGGCAAGGGTGGGGATTCCTGCTGGATTCTTTCCGTTCTTTTTTTTGGTTCTTTGTTCTTGGCTGCCTGTACCTGAGTTCCGAGTTTCATATACTTCGAATCTTGAGAGTAGTTGAATATAAAATTCGACACACAACATGTATTTCGTCAATACACTCTCGGTCTTCCTGGCTTCTGCCACGATTTACAGCCAACATGTCGCTGCCAAGGTAGAGCCAGCGCAGGCACTGAGGGCCCCAATCCCGGCGAGCCAGGACTTCACGCCTATCGAGGAGGCCGGTCTGGAGAGGAGAGGGACATGTCCCGACGGAGGGCAGTGCCTGTTCGGCCAATGCTGTGGAACCGGGTGTTCGCCAAATTGCTGTGCACACGACGATGGTGGAAGTAAGTCATGCTACGACGCATCGATGCTAGATGAATCTACCTGTGGTTTGGATGAGATATACTAACGAACCCAAGTCGGCTGCAACGTCTCCGAACGCTGCCAATTCGACGGCAACGTCTTCGTCGGATGCTGCAATGCATTCTTCGGGTACCTCCCTCCTCCCCTCCCACCCCTATATCCCACATAGCCAAATGAAATACTAACCAAAAAAAAAAAAA